>JASDQU010277659.1:1676-14904 GCA_032191745.1 Picea mariana | reverse complement strand
CAGGTTCACAACCCTGAGACCTTTAACCAGCCTGTGCACTCCTTGCATGGCTCTTGTGCCCAACTGCACCTTTGAGGAAATGAGAACAAAAGTTATCTCTAATTGAACCCTTCTGTCAACGCACTCCTTGCGGACAATTCAACTGCACTCCTTGCAGGAATTCTCTGTCTCAAATAGAGAAAAAATTGAAACTCATTCCTTCACCCTCTCAGACTTCAATTCATACATGAAATCACATACAAAACATGTAAAAGAAAATGTATAGCTGAATCAAACATTCATGAGCATAACATCAATACACAGACAATAGACACATAACCATGAATTTGAATCAAAGATTCTTCTATTAATTCAAATATTAGTACATGGTTGTTCTCTACACAGTTCTCTGCATGCTCTTGCTCTTCCTTCTTCTGAATTGATAATTCAATAATAATACAATACACAAAGGAGGGTGTCTATATCCTGTTTCCCTCTTGCGCTCTAAAGCTATCAAATCTAAAATTAAATTCCTATCTACCAGCATTAATTATATTAAATGTCGACTATCTAATAAAGGACGAGAGCTATCTGCTCAAGGTCTATTACAATATACAAGTGTGCTCCTTCATAAATGACTTCATTTAAGATCGCGCACAATTTCAAAGCATTTTCAAAAATTTGTGTTGGTTTGTCCAGCTGTCCTCCGCTTCCGCACTGGCTCGCTTGATGTGCTGGCGATGCTCCTGCATCATACTCCTCGGCTTGAAAACTTTCATGGGATCCTGTCCATGAGCTCCTGCACAGTCTGTCCATGCTTTTGTATCTCTTCTTCTGTCTCCCAGTTGGCATCTTCCACTGGATGATTCTTCCATTTGACCAGATACTCATAGTATTCTTTCCTCCTGGTCCTTTTGCTCACTTTCTTGTCCAGTATGCATTCCATCTGCGGCTTCTCTACAACTAGAAATTGCTTCATCCACTGGATCACTGGTTCCTCGGCTCCAGTCTTTGCTTCTCCAGCCTTGTATGGGTATAAATCTGCAACATTGAATATCACAGATATTCCGATGCTATTCGGAAACTCAATCTCATAAGCATTTTCCCCGAATTTTTTCAAGACCTTGCATGGTCCGATTTTCTTCATCTTTAATTTATTGTATGTTCCCCTTGGGAACCTTTCCTTCCTCAACTGTGCCAGAACTATATCAACAACTTCAAAATGAATTTCTCTCTGATGCTGATCTTCTCTGCGCTTATATTCTTGATTTTCTTTCAGCAACCGCTCCTTCACCTTGCTGTGAAGTTCTTTCATCGCCTCATCGAATTCTTCTGCACTAGCGCTGCTAGTAGAAGTCCATTCTGAATCCCTTAGTTCAGAAACTCCTCTCGGTTTCATCCCATAGACAACCTGAAATGGACTCTTCCTGGTGCTCCGATTCACTGAGTCATTGTATGCAAACTCTACCTGTGGCAATATGTGGTCCCAACTGCTGTGGTGCTCTGTCACCAAACTTCTCAGCAAGTCTCCCAGACTTCTGTTCACCACTTTCATCTGTCCATCTGTCTAAGGATGATAGGAATAACTAAACGCCAAGTTAGTTTCTATATTCTTCCATAAGTTCCTCCAAAAATGCCATATGAATTTAGTGTCTCTGTCTGAAATAATACTTTTCAACAACCCATGAAGTTGAATGATCTCTTTGAAGAACAGATTTGCGATGTGCGTCGCATCGCTGGTCTTCTAGCATGGAATGAAGTGTGCCATCTTGGAAAACCTATCCACTACCACAAATATTGAATCAACACCTCATTGTGTCTTTGGCAACCCCAATACAAAATCCATGCTTATGGCCTCCCATGGTCTCTCTGGTATGGGCAATGGCTGATAAAAACCTACATTCTACTTTCTCCCCTTGGAATGTTGGCAAACTCTACATCTTTCAACGAATTTCTTGACATCTGTTCGCATTCCTGGCCAAAAGTATGATTCGCTCAGTTTCACGAATGTTTTGTCATGGCCAAAGTGTCTGGCCAATCCTCCGTTGTGTTTCTCCTTTAACAAGTTCTCCCTCATGGAGCATTTCCATATACATAGTTGGTTGCCTCTGAACAACAATCCTTCCTGTATCATATAATATATCCAAGGACTCCTATCTCTGAGAACTGGATTCTCAGTTGCTTCATACGCCTCTGCAAAATCTGCATCTCCTACGTACATGTCCTTGAGATTTTCAAATCCCAATGTTTTCACTCGGAACTCCTGCAACGACAAACACTTCCTGCTCAAAGCATCAACCACTTTTCTAGCAGTACCTGAAATGTGTTTAATCACAAATGTGAAATTTTTCATATACTCTACCCATTTTGCATGTTTCTGATTCAACTTCTCCTATTGAGTCACAAACTATAATGTGTGGTTATCACTGTACAATACAAATTCCTTTGGAATCAAGTAATGCCTCCACTTCTTCAGCGCCTATATGATAGCATAAAATTCTTTATCATACGTGGAGTATTTCAATTTCGCCTCGTTCATCTTCTCGCTAAAATATGCAATTGGTCTGTCCTCCTGACTCAAGACCGCTCCTATGGCAAACCCGCTTGCATCACATTTCACCTGAAATGTCTTCAGGAAATCCGGCAACACCAACACTGTTCGTTCCGTGATATTTCGCTTCAACAGATTGAAGCTTTTCTCAGCCTCTGTTGTCCAGTGAAAATATTTATGTCGCTTCTTCACTGTGTCCATCATCGCTGCGCTAATTCCACTAAAATTCCTGATGAATTTCCGGTAGAAACTAGCTAAACCATGAAAACTCCTTACCTCGAAAATATTTCTCGGTGATGGCCAATTCGTGATGACTTCCACCTTATCCGGATCCATCCTCAACTCATTTGCGGATATAACAAAACCCAGATAAATGAGTTATGTCTTCATAAATGAGGACTTCTTTATGTTTATCAACAACTTCTCCTGCTGTAGCTTCTTCATCACAATGGCCAAATGCTTCAAATGTTCAGCCTTTGTCTTACTGAAAATCAATATATCATCCAGATACACAATGACAAATTTCCTGATGAATTCCCTCAGGACTTCATTCATCAACCTCATAAAGGTACTTGGCGCATTCGTCAAGCCAAACGGCATGACAAGCCATTCATACAATCCTTCATTGGTTTTGAAGGTTGTTTTCCATTCATCGCCTTCTCTCATGCAAATCTGCTGATATCCGCTCTTCAAATCAATCTTTGAAAAGTATTTTTCCCCGCTCAAACAGTCCATTAGATCATCCATCCATGGCAATGGAAACCTGTACCTTATGGTTATCTTATTGATCGCCCTTGATTCAGTACACATTCTCCAGCCTCCATCCTTCTTTGGACTGAGTACTGTCGGAACAGCACACGGGCTCAAACTTTCTCTGACTAACCCTTTGTCCAATAACTCCTAGACCTGCTTCTTGACCTCTTCATTTTCTTGCGGCATCAACCTGTATAGGGGTTTATTTGGAAAACTAGCACCTGGTATGAGATCGATGTGATGACTCACACTCCTCATCGGTGGCAACGAACGAGGTAATTCGTCCACTATGATGTCAGCGAACGCTTCTAGTAGTTCCTGAACTTCATCCGGTATATCATCCACTCTTGTGCTAGTCAAAACAATCCTTGGCTTCCTGACCACAAAGAATTGTGGATCTTCTTTCTTCTTCACCTCCGTAAGAAGTTCTTTCCCACTCATGAGAAGTACGGTGTTGCTTACCTCCGGCTTCACCTCCTTATACTTTATCGGAAGCAACATATGGGTTCTCCCATTCTTCTCTAGGGTATATGTGTTCATTCTCCCATCATGAATCACATTTCTGTCATATTGCCATGGTATACCCAGCAATAAATGACATGCATCCATGGGAATAACATCACATAAAATCTTGTCATTATACCCTCCTATCTTGAATTCAACTAAACATTGTTTAGTAACAGTTACTTGGTGTCCCTTATGTAGCCACGAAACTCTGTATGGGCTTGGATGATCAGTTGTCTCCAGCTCCAGCTTCTCTACCATCTTTGTAGATACGAGATTATTCATGTTACCACTATCTACAATGACCTTGCATACCCTGTCCTTGGTCTTGCAAGTTATTCTGAAAAGTCTGGTCCTTTGGACTGAACTTTTCACCTCCTTCTTGGGTGTCAAAAGGAATTTTCACATCATAAGTGATCTTTTGCCTTCAGTGTCTTCTGCCTCAACATCCTGCCTCTGCGCTTCGGTGATGTGAGCTTCTCCAATGTCTTTATTTTTCTCTGGACACTCATAAGACTTGTGCCCATTTTTCCCACATGTAAAACATGTGATTACTCCACCTCTTCCTCTTCCTCTACCTCTGGTACGAGGAAAAGTGTTGTTGTCAGCATATCCTCCACTCTGCTCTGTATTCTTCCCTCTCTGTTCAACGTATGGCCCTCGCTGTGAGGTTCCACCTCTTTCAACCTTACCCTGAGGTTTCTTCCATTCCTCCTTGGGCTTCTGGTATTTCTCTTGGGCAACTGCTTTGCCTCTGGGCTGACTTCTGTCGCGGCCACTCTGACTCTGTTTTCGGCTCAGCTTCTGCTCAGCTTTCAGAGCCATCTGATAAGCATCCTCCATAGTTCAGATGGTTACCATGATCAATTCATCCTAAATGTCATATCTCAGACCATTCAGATATCTAGCAACCTTCTCATCATCGCTCTCCCGATGACCTGCTCTGATGTTCAGTCGATAGAATTCCTCAGTGTATTCTTTCACTGTCATCAACTTCTGCATTAGGTTTTGCATCCTTCTGAATAGAGAAATTTGGTAATCTCTAGGGATGAAATTTGCCTTCATCTTTGCAATCATTCGATCCCAACTCTTGATCTTTTGCTTTCCTTTGCAGCATCTTTCAGCTTGTAGATCATCCCACCATAATGTTTCATGTCCTTTCAGGCATGTGACAGCATGTCTGACCTTCTTATCCTCTTCAACTTCATAATTGAAGTAGGTGTCAAGAGCTATAATCCAATCTAGTAGCTCTTCTGCATCCAGATTTCCCTCATAGAATGGAATGCCCATTTTCAGCTTTGCACCCATCCTGGCAATAGCTTTGATTAGGCGTTCATTTGCTGCATCTTTGGCTGCAACTTCCTCCTCTCGTTCAACCTCTAATTCAATATCATAATCACTCAGATCCCCTGCACCAGTTGTGCGCCTTTGAGTTGTCTCCATGTATTCAAGTCTTGCTCGGAGATCTCTCATCTGTCTCTCCATTTCTGGATTTTCTACCTTCCTGCCTCTTCTTCGTACCTCCCTATCTTCTGGATCAGGTGACTGTACGTCCCTTCTCCTGGGCGGCATGGAGAATTCTCTTCTTCTCTGCTACAGAAAGCAAAGAATATTTCTGGGCTCTGATACCACTTTGACGGCTACGCGACCCCTTCACCACCCATAGGTCAGAAGGTCCACGCGCACTCACAGGATCTTATTTTCCTCTTGTCCCGAAGAACACTAAGGTTCTTCTATTTCCCTATCGGAAAATCTGCACCCCACAGATTCTCTTCTGCGTGATCCCCCTTTCTTTACTTATCGGAGGATCGGAACTCGCGGCTTCGCAAGTCCACTGTCGATTACTGGGCTCTCGAATCCCCGAGACCCGATGCCTTAGTCAACGCTGACCTCTTCCCGTATCTATCGGGACTTCTCTTATCACGGTTTCGCTACTCGCGATATCATGCACTTTGATTTTTCGACTCCCGATACCCAATCCAATGAAACTCCAATGCACGCGTGAGCTGTCTCTTCAACTCCTCATCACTTCTATCAGGATTTCGGGATTCAAGGGATCACGAATCCTGATATCAATGGATTCAGGACTTTCCTTTTCCCGATCCCCAATATGATACACCACCTATCCTCCACTAATTCATGTTGTGTCCCCACACAACTCTCCCGTCGGGATATCGCGTTTCGCGATTTCAAGCTGCAAGAATTTCTTACCTCTGAAATCCCCGATGCTTCGATTCCTGACTTCCTGGAATCTCTGGACACGCTTCCTCAACGATGGGCGGCTCAGGGCTCGTCGGGATATCGTGTCTCGCGATATCGCGATTCTTGTTGCACAAATTTAGAGCTTCGACTTGCGAATCCCCGATACATGATGTCACGTGTAGATCTGACAACCCTTGTGGCTCGGATCAATGACTCTGGCCCTCCTGAGATTTAACCTTCGGACCTTCTCGCCGTAACCTCCTTGCACCTTCGCAAGATCCAACGGCCCTCGAAACTTCGCGAAATATCCTCAGAGGATTTCGATCGTCCGTTCTTCCTTATGCAATCCACAAAATGAAGAAGTGTCTCTCCACTAGACTCGTTCACTTTCTCACCAACCTGCGACGCTTCCCTCATACTTTCAATAGCATCTTCTCTGCACTTATCCTTCAGTGAATTCGAAGGCCTACTCCTCCTAATCTTTTCCATGACTTCAGTCTTCTTGGAAACTTCTTACACACACTCCTTGCGGCAACCCTTCAACCTCGACTGAGTGTTGAAGTCTCTCGACCCTGCACACTCCTGCAACAACAGTCTTCTAACACTTCCCTCAGGTTCGCAACCCTGAGACCTTTAACTAGCCTACGCACTCCTTGCATGGCTCTTGTGCCCAACTGCACCTTTGAGGAAATGAGAGAAAAAGTTATCTCTAATTGAACCCTTCTGTCAATGCACTCCTTGCGGACAATTCAACTGCACTCCTTGGAGGAATTCTCTGGCTCAAATAGAGAAATAATTGAAACTCATTCCTTCACCCTCTCAGAATTCAATTCATACATGAAATCACATACACAACATGTAAAAGCAAATGTATATCTGAAGCAAACATTCATGAGCAAAACATCAATACATAGAGAATAGACACATAACCATGAATTTGAATCAAAGCTTCTTCTATTAATTCAAATATCAGTACATGGTTGTTCTCTACACAGTTCTCTGCATGCTCTTGCTCTTCCTGCTTCTGAATTGATAATTCAATAATAATACAATACGCAAAGGAGGATGTCTATATCACGTTTCCCTCTTGCGCTCTAAAGCTATCAAATCTAAAATTAAATTCCTATCTACCAGCATTAACTATATTAAATGTCGACTATCTACTAAAGGACGAGAGCTATCCGCTCAAGGTATATTACAATATACAAGTGTGCTCCTTCATAAATGACTTCATTTAAGATCGCGTACAATTTCAAAGCATTTTCAAAAATTTGTGCTGGTTTTTCCGGTTGTCCTCCACTTCCGCGCTGGCTCGCTTGATGTGTTGGCGATGCTCCTGCATCAAATGTCTACACGATCCCAAAATTTTGCATCTGATACAACAATTGTAGTCTAATTCTCCAGTTTCCCCAGGGTACTCTTAGCTCCATGATGAGCTTCAATACAAAGGCCATTTGTATTTAAGTAAACAGTCAAAACTTAAATCCATGGTACCTTTTGAGCTTCATGCTACACCCACAGCTGGGCACTCAGGGTTTACCAAAACCTATGACAGGGTCAAACGCTCTTTCTTCTGGGAGCGTATGAAACAGAACGTTCGTAATTTTTTGGTTGAATGTGATGTGTGTCAATGCCACAAGGGAGAAACAGTCAAATCTCTTGGCATACTACAACCGCTTTTGATTCCACCTGTTATTTGACAGGATATCTCTATGGATTTTATTGTAGGCTTACCTAAATCGGGCAATAAATTACTCAACATGGTGATCGTTGATCTCCTTTCCATGTATGATCATTTCTATGCTCTTCAAAACCCATTTACAACATCCACTGTGGCCCAACTTTTCATGGATCAGGGCTTCAAGCTTCATGGCATGCCACATTCTATTGTTTCTGATCACAACCCAACTTTCACCATCAATTTTTGGAAAGAAATTTTCAAGCTACAAGGAACCCAATTGCATCTCATCATAGCTTATCATCCCTATACTGATGGTCAGACTGAAGTTGTCAACAAGTATTTGGAAACATATTTTAGGTGTTTTGCATCAGAAAAGAAAAATCAGTGGGCTCAATGGTTGCCACTATTTGAATGGTGGTACAACACTTCATACCATATAACTACCCGCATGAATCCTTTTGAAGCAGTATATGGAAAAAACACACCTTCAGTTCTCTGATATTTACCAGGTGTCTCGAAGGTCCAGGCGATGGACCAAATTCTTATAGCTCGAGAGGCTATTCTTTGCACCCTCAAAGATAATTTGTTCATGGCTCAGAGTCACATGAAGCAACAAGCAGATCAAGGTCACTCTGAACGTCAATTTGTAGAAGGGGATCATGTGTTTCTTCGGCTACAACCTTACAAGCAAAATTCCCTCAAGGCTAAACATTGTCAGAAACTAGCGCCCAAATTTTATGGTCCTTATACCATTCTCAAGCATGTGGGACAGGTACCCTATCAGTTAGCTTTTCCCAGACATTCTAAGCTACATCCATTTTTTCATGTTTCCTTCTTAAAGAAGGTGATTGCAACTAAGTGCCAAACTCAAACCAACCTTCCCGCGTTGGATGAAGAAGGATCCATTTGGCTACAACTAGAAGAAGTTTTGGACCACTGTGAGCGTCGCTTGCATCAGTGAACCATCAAGGAAGTGTTAGTCTAGTGGAAGGATACAACCCCAGCAGATGCCACTTGGGAACTAGCTACCATTTTGCAACAATTTCCACATCTCAAGCCTTGAGGACCAGGTTGTTTTTAAGGGGGAGGACATGTTAGGGACCTAACCCCTCACGTAGGTAGAATAATATATTCTGATGTAATAAAGGTCAATATTAATAAGGCATAGCAATAAGGAAGAACAAGTCGAATGTAAGAAGACCTAATAGAAGCTTCCACTTCTAGAAGGATATTCCTCTAGATGGTTCTTTTGATAGACATATTTATTATAAATAGGAGTCAAGGGTATGAGAACTGTTGTCTTGGATATTATTGTAATAGAGCTCTGCTCAACTGGAAGTTGCCCCCTAGAAGAGGTAAGTGAACATTCCTCTCATTAATAGAAGTGCTCATTTTGGTGTTATTCTGATATCATTTTGGTGTTATTGTGTTGTTGTTCTGGTTATATTGTTGTTTATCTGCCATTTCTAGCATTTTATTTCCGTTCTGCATACTTTTTATATCAGGAATATTACAAGTTTGAAATTTTTCCAGTGGGATGGAAATGAAGGATATAGACCTTTTTCACAAAAGGAAAGCATAGAAACTTACCGAAATATATTGCACAAAGATCTCTTTGTTATGAGAATTTAGGGTACTATTGATGTAGCATTCTCTAGTTGATATAGAGGAAAGCATATCAAGAGAATGCTTCATTTGAGGCAACTTCCTTGGCACCATCTCTGAAGGTACACGTATTTCTTGGAATTGACAAGATTAACTATTGTATTCAAGTTTTCTTGTATATGAGGCATTTTCCTCACTGCTTCTAACATTCCATTTGTTATGTGTAGCTTTACAAGTATATGATTAGATATAATGTATCATTAGACAAATTTTTTTATATGAAATGTCTAGGTATTCTATCAAATGACTAGAAAAAAAACATTAGTCCATGTTGAATATGACATCATTGCTCTCTTTAGGAGAATACAATCTAAGTCTACTCTTTAATTATATAATCCATGAAATTATAAGAAAAATAGTAACATTTATTCAAAATCTATGAAATCTATAGTCTGTTTTAAAAGTGTTATGTCAATCCCATGACAAAACTAATGAAGAAATTAAAGAAGAGACTAAGAAAAAAATCCCATCAATGGGAGGATATGAGAAAATGGCTACAAAAATAGAATCTTCCAGAAGGAAATTGAAAAGAACCACCAATAGGTATTTTTCTAGAGCTATAATTTCATCCAGGTGGCAAGCTAGCACCATATCCTGCATGTCGTTCCCCCTATCCATACATTATATCTTCAATCCCTCTTCACCTAGTAGCCCCACCAATGGGACCAACACCATGGGGTCCAAGCAAGCCCACATCTACATCAATCCTTGAACCATAAGATATGCCTAGTAGATCTCTCATAGGTGTTCCATATTCCTATGAAGGAGGGTTCATTGCACTTACCCTTACAGGGAGATAATATGCAACCCTATAAATAGAACAACAAGAATAGAAATAAGGAGTGTGTTATTTATTATATTGCTAAGTATTTCAAGAAAAAGAAGAATATTGAAACTTGGAAGGAGTGTATTATCTATTAAATTGATAGATGTTTCAAGAAAAAGAATATCAAATGTATGTTTCCTTTTATAAATATGTCACAAACATCTTGAGAAGAATATTAGATTCTTCAAGTGAAAAGACTAATACCTTAAAACACTATCAAACACAATGGTAAAGAACAAGGATAAGGATTTACCTTCCACCTACATCTAGAGTTGTAGCAGTATTTCCCTATCTCAATGCCCCAACAGATTGCATTTGTTGTGCTTGCATTACTTTAAATATGTACAATGACAATGAGAAGTTGAAATAGAAAATACATGATATTGTAAATTAGACTACAATAAATCAATCGAGCAGCACAACAGATCAAAAACAAAACTTTCAAATTTCAAGAAAGATAACAATGTGCTAGATATCAAATGTATGCTACCAAATAATATAAAAATATTATTAATGAAAAGAATAAAATGTGCACCTATCTCGGATGCCCAAAACCCTTAGTATAATGCTTGGATGCTTCACTCAAAATATCTCTAACAAGGTAAGCTTGGTCAGGGGATTCCTCCTTCTATCTCTACCTACTACCGCTCAGTCATCCCATTCTATATTTATGTATTTAGTGGTTGAGATAATCAGGTATGGAGTAAGTAGAGGGTATCCTTTAACCAAACTATCATGTCACTTAGGGATTCTTTTAATAGAATAACTTACAATTCAGAGAGTATTATAGTTATATATTTACTCTATAACCCCAATGGCGTGGTTAGGAAAGGTTTTAATCACCCCATATCCAGTTCCAGTTGAATCCGCCAGTCGAAAAATAGTTATGAAACTATCATATTTCTCAGGGCTATGTTGTAATTGAGTTTATTCATGAATATAACTCAATAATTTAAATTTTTTCCTAAACCTAGTTTATTTCCCACCTCAGATATTAAGAGCTCTCCTTCCTTTGAACCCCCATAAATCACTTCTAAATCTAGGTTTTTACCCACAAACCTAGTTCCCTAAAACAAATTTGTCTCATCCTCCCTTCAATAAAACTCATAAATAGGGTTTGAATATTAGTAAATTATAATAGTCAATCTAACCACCACTGTTGATATGGATGATTCAATCGAGAAAGTCATATAAGAAGTAGAAATAGGAACAAAAAGAGAGCAATACACACTTGAAGCAATGACCATTCATAAATATGTGTACAAGGACATGTGTGTTTACTTTATGTTAACATCAAGGGATTATCACAAGTGGTTGGATATGGGTGCTTCCATCTTCTCAAAAATTTAACTAGAGAACATACTTATATGATTCCCTTCTCCACCTATCTCTACAAGCTTATGTGTCAGGGATATGCATGAACAATTTATTATTGGTTTCACCCATAAAGATCACATTAAAGATTTTTGGTTTGGTGGAAATGTGAAGCTCACTCTTTTTAATGTAATATGCACAGTATTTTCCCATGTCAATTAGCTCCTCCAACCCCTTTTTACATATCCCATTTTGAACTAGAAATGTTCCTCTTTTTTATCTCCAATGTTGGTAATTAAGATGAACCAAGAACCTAAAGAATGGTGCAATGATCGGTCATTGTATCTGTAGGGTTGTTTGGTTCCTCCAAGGCCGAACCACTCAATAGGGTTTTTTGGTTCCTCCAAGGCTGAACGAGTCAATTTTTGGTTTAAGAAGAATCATCTCAACTTGAACTGACCTAGGTTATACTTTCTACAAAGAGGAAATAAGTATCTAAATAGGAAGGAACTAACAAGAACTTTTCTTATGCTATTCGAATTCCAAAAAGTTAAAATACCATCAATATGTCCATTGAATGCATTGATTCATGTGATTACCTTATTTAATGTGGATCCATGTCTCCATCTCACTTTGGTTATGTAAATTATATAAAGGATTCGAATAATGTCATCTAAGCTAACCACCTGGATTCAAACAATGTCATATAAAGGATTTGATTTCTACCATATCTCTTCATATCTAATTAATATGTTATTAAACATATTTCACATGTGATATGTGATATGTATGTAGATGTAATATTATTGTGTAAGAATATGAGTGGGTTTAATGGTTAAGAATATGTGTTTCTTCCTTGTAGGTCAGAAGTTCAAATCCAATGGGGGTAGGGAATGTATACCTTCATAATTTTAATAGTGAAATTGTTGTGCGGAGGGGGTCCCTTCTCCCACAAACAAAGGGGAAATTTAATATGCTAACTATGCTCAACTATATGAGAATAACACTATAAAATTATCACTTTTTTATCTCCATACATTCAATCAGTATGTTATTAAACATATTGCATGTGCAATATGCACATAGATGTAATACTATTGGTTAATGTATATGGTCATGTACAATCATGTAACGTACTTAATTATTTATTTTTTTACTTAATAATACTAAAAAAAAAAATGAGAATAACATTAGAACATTATCATTTTTTAAGGTCAAAATTTAATTGTAAAAGGTTAAAATACTTATTAATTAAGAAAAAATGTATATTTTTAGAGTGGGCTTACGTATGCAATAAGAGTGCAGACTGATGGGCTCTAAAGATGTCCTAAAAACAACCTCTATGCATCAACCAAAGGTAGGCGCTAGCACAAGCATTTTACTTGTCGCCTACGTAGGTTCTTACCTTTCGTTTTCAATACCCAACCTCCAGAAATGAAACACCTGTAAAGGAACAACAATCGTAAAGGGAACAGTAGTTGTTCTATTCAGAGGAACAACACGACCTGCAAAAGGAACAACAATCGAAACAAAAGGAACAACATTTGTTACATTGGGCCGAACTAATGTTGAATTAATTGCATTGTAGTATTTACCCAACTATCTAATTTGTCAACCCAGGGTTCGTAAACTAATGAAGCACACACAAAGTATATGCAAGATTGAAGAGGGACTAATCTAATATAATGTTTAAGCTACAACTGAAATTGAATCATTAATCTAACACACGACTAAAATAGAATCATTAATCTAA
>JASDQU010277657.1:0-12873 GCA_032191745.1 Picea mariana | reverse complement strand
ATTGTTGATCGTGAAGGAGGACATGCATTAGTAGATCACGAACTTTGGAAAAAAGTGCTCCGGGAAAAAGCGAGCATAGAGGAGTTAAAACTCCTGAAGCCCGAAGTTTCTAAGTCCCGAAGAGCCAAAGTGGTGAGTCATGAGGATGTCACCTGGAGGTGACATGGACACATAGGATGCGTGCCATGTGTTAGTGGGTTTTGAACTCGTGGAAGATTGAAATGGAATTTGGAACGTAGCACATGGGCCACGTATCATCTGCTAGTATTCCTCCATGTGGCATCCTGTATGAGCAAGGTTAGTGGGGTCCTAGGTTACGTAACATAGTTAAAGGTCAGAGGACCCACACTGGCATTGATTATGATACATCATTATCGACGTCCATAAGGCATTGCAGGGACCCAAGTCACACGAAATTTAATTATCCAAGGCGGTCCCACAATCCAAACCACGGTTTCACTGAGGGGTTATGTGTCAGCATCAGAAGAATTGTGGGATGAAAGGAGGGTTACTCCAAACCACCATTGCATACCCCCTGCAATTGAGAAAACGTTAAATGATGTAACGTAATGATGTCACCAAAGGTGATTGGAAATGTTCGGAGATTAACAGTTCATATGTGCGGATGCGAGATCCTCCGAAGCTCTGAAGTCCCAAAGACCCGGAGTCCTGGAACTCAGAAACCTAAGGTTCCATAGTAAGTATCAGTCATTAGATGTTAGGTAGATATGGACTGAAGATCCTCCCTACTTCGTGAGTTCAGTAATCCAAACTACGAGGGATTGTTGTGTTGTTCTTTGAAATTTTTTGAAGCCGAAGGCTCGAGTAAGCACATTTTGACTTAGCGCTTGGTCATGGTCTATGATCACATGGGTTGGGGACTGAGAGAAAGGGGCTAGTGCCTAAAATTTATTACATAGCAGAGAAGAACTCGAAAATAAAAATGAAATCTTAACGTTTTCTTAAATCATATTGGTTTATGAATGGCATGGGAATTGTTAAGGAATGATGGCCTGACTAATTTCATTTGACTGCACGTTGTGTTTTGCAGAGTTTAACAAGTGTCAAAACTTCCATGAATTTCCATAGAGTATAGAGAAATGGAGGAGGCACAAAATTCTTCCAGTTCATAGAATGAAGTAAAAGGAATGGATGTACATTTAGGAGGGGAATAATCGAACTCCAATGGGCATGGAGGAGAGATGGACAAGGAAGGGCGTATGATGAAAATCATTGAATGATTGCAGAAGGACACCCAGGCTCACTGAGAAAGGTTAAGTCATGTCCAGTCGACATGAACGGACTGGGCACGAGAGATGAATTGAACATTTTACCTTTAGGTTCTTCTGACTGTCTAATTGGGATGGATTGGTTGGACCAGCACCATGCCATCTTGGACTGTCGTAACAAGGCATTCACTTTCCTAGATGAGGAAGGAAATCGGACAACATTCCAAGGAATTCCCAAGGCAGTTATTGTTAGATAAATCTCAACAATGCAATTGAAGAAGTGCTACAAAAAAGGCTGAAAATTATTTGTAGCCCATGTGGAGGAAGCATCTCAGGATGAGGTCTCAAGTATTGAATACCATGAAGTATTAAAATATTTTGAGGAGGTATTCTAAGAGGTACCCAAACTACCCCCAAAAAGAGATATTGACTTTTCTGTAAACTTGATTCTTGGAGCAGCTCTAGTATCAAAATCTCCTTACAAAATGAGTACACCAGAGCTGAAAGAACTGAAAATGCATCTTGAAGAGATTCTGAAGAAGGGGTATATACTCCCAAGTGTGTCACCTTGGGGAGCCCCAGTCCCGTTCATGAAGAAGAAGGATGGAACATTGAGATTGTGCATCGATTTCAGACAATTGAACAAAGTGACTGTTAAGAACAAGTATCCTCTGCCAAGTGTTAGTATTCTGTAAATTTTGTCTGGTTGAATAGACAGATGACAGAGGTAACTGTTTCAACCAGCTTTAGAGCTAAGGCACTAGCCTGCTCAACT
This sequence comes from Picea mariana, assembly GCA_032191745.1. Taxonomy (NCBI): domain Eukaryota; kingdom Viridiplantae; phylum Streptophyta; class Pinopsida; order Pinales; family Pinaceae; genus Picea; species Picea mariana. The sequence goes on along the minus strand of JASDQU010277657.1, from coordinate 10,869 downwards.
TAGAGAGGGCTCTCTCGTGTCATTTGATACATCTATGGAAATCGGTGGCTAGAATTGGTTTGTTTTGGGGTTTTAATAAAGTTGTTGAAGAGATGAAGATGACCTTTGGGCTATGGGGTCAAGAATGTAGGATGCATTTCCGAATCGTAAAAACAATCAAGAGGAAAAGGCTAAATGAGGAAGTGACTTCTGAGTTTATGCATGAAAATTTTAGATGGTATCAGAAGAAAAGAAACACACAACTATTATCAGAGCATTATAGTAATGAATTCTGAAATGGTTTAGAAGAGATGAACATAGTCTAAATCGCCAAGCCGAGAGCATTGAATAATGAATTCTGGACTTTTAGTTTCTCAATTTAGACAAAAGAAAGAAAAATGAAAATACAGAATAACATGAATCACACACTATGAGAGAAAATGAGACTCATAACACCACCAATTAGAATATTTTCATAAAAAGTCCCAAAATCTGCCTCTACACCCATGTATTCGTTCCAGCCCCAGAGATTTATAAAGTTTTCCTGCACAGAGGGCAGGCTCCTCTTTTCTCCATGCTTGTATACTCGTGAGGCCAATCATATATAGAGGAATTTCATATGGAATTTAAAACGTTCCGACTTCCTCATAATTCTAAAAACAGATACAAGTTACAAAAAGGAAGAACAATTGCATTATTTAAAGGAACCGTTAGTAATCGGTGTGTTATATCAGGACTCCCTTCTTTTAAGCTCACATTTGTCAAAAAATATCTGAAATACACCAAAATTTTACCTGAGGATTCACCTCATCTTGGCGATTTCCTCCTCCAGGGTACTCCACCAATCAAAATTTTCCCCGATGCTCTCTATCATCTCAGTTTTGGCCTCTGATTTCCTCCTTTTTCTCCTCTTCTTCTTTGCGGATGGGTGGCAGGTGTTGTTTTCATTTTCATTTATGACAATATCCCTCATAAAGGGGTTTAATTTTACTCCTGAATCTGTCTCAGTTTCAGGTTCGGTATGAAATTTAGTTGCCAACATCTGCAAGACCCATCTTTCATTCTTACTTATTGACCTGTCTGGTACCTTAGCTGAGAACCCAGTCGTGCCAGACACCATTTGATAGCTGAGAACCCAGTCGTGCCAGACACAGAGATCTTTATTTGGCCACCCTTTGAGTTTACATAATTCAGGAGCACATGCCGAGCTTGTTTTTCTTACGCATAAGATGACAATTTTGCATAATAGGATAAAATGATTCATATTTGAGATTTGATGGTTTGTTTACTTTTCTCACAAATTACTATCATAGTACCTTGGTGTGTCATGCTTCATCAATCCACTTCAAATGATGAGCCTCGAGTTAGTTATGTAGCAGTGTCCTTTTGGTACGTCATCCGAGAAAGTACCTGGACTGGTGATGTGAGGTGATTTGACCAACTGCCATCCTCCCCACGAGCTATCGACATGATGTTTTGAACCACGTGACATCGGGGCCATAGGAAAAGTGGTTTTGGGAAATCCGTCGTCTCCCCCGATGCGTGTGTAAGAGCACCACATGTTCTCCATCAAAACCAGAGTAGTTTTCCCCGGTCTGCCTTCACGATGTTAAGTTTTGTGCTATTTGTTTGTCCGATGTAGGCTTCGACCGTAGATTTGAGATTCTTCAAGATCAACGGCCCACCAAGATACTCCCTTACCACTTCTACTACATTCGTTCATACACCACAGAATATAGTCAAGCACCCTGAACTATCACGCCTCTATTGTGGTATAGCATCTCACTAAATTTCAGAAGTTTTTAGATCTCGATAAAAATTGTTAGGGTGATAACATTGGCTCGAACTAGGGATGCTATCCTCCCAGCGAGGTAGAAAATAACTTGTAGACCCGGTGCCTGATCCATGAGGTTGTTTCCCAAAACATGTGTGTGTCCTGCTCCTACCAAGCTCTGTGCACTACTTCCAACTGCATGGGGGACGTCTAAGTGCATTATTGAAAACTGACTGTATCTAGTGCTAGAAAACTCAAACTGGAAAATGCTTGATCGACAAGCTTATTTTCACATCCCTACCTACCCTAAAACTACTGGAATGACCACTCACTCAAGTGATGCTAAAGTGCCAATGCAGCCAATCAAGTAATTAGCTTCCTGATTTTCCTTTGTTCACATTTTTCTCAAGCTAGTAGAAAAGCGTAAAGGATGGCGGCTGAAAAAACAAATTGAATCCAAAATCTGAGCTTATGAATGAAGAAAATTTATCCTTCACTGAAGATTGTAATAGGATGGCCATCGAATCTTGAAAATCATGAAAAATCATTTCTCCCTGATGAGAAAAAACCGAAAGGCAAGTATCTTTCATCAGTGTTAGTTGTTTTTGCTCTATTTCGTCTGTTATGAGAACATCTTTGAATGAAATGGCGACGATAGGTTTGTCTTATTGGCCATGCATATCAACAAAAATATTCATATATTCTTGAACATCTTCAAATATGACAACCATATAATATGCACCAAGGTTATCCTCTTGTTCATCAGACAACTTTGATGTGGTTTCATTAAATTTATGGAAATTTGTTTGAGGACAACCACTTTGACCTTCCAGTGAATAAATAGAAATAATTTCCTTCTCATGCACTAATTCATAGTCTAGAGCTCCCACGGATGGATTTTCAAAACCCTGATTTTCAAATGACTTGAATAAAACCACTGCCTCTTCATTATCTTTCTGTGTTTTTGATGGACAAATGGCATACACTGCTTCATCTATGTCATTTGTTTCTTTATTGTTGGAAACTTCCATAGATGCAATTTCAGAATCTTCATCCATGTCTATGTTGCTTAAAAATTTAACCACAATGTCATTCTCAAGGGAAGAGAAAATACTCTGAAACACCTTTTCACGTTGAGAATCCATATTGATTTCAGGATGGAGAAAATGACCTTGAACAATACTTTCTGGAGAAACTTCTTCTTCCTTTTCAGGCTGATAGCTGAACATAGACTGCAAATCTGAGTTGACATGACCCTTTATGTAATTGTCCATAGAATTATCATCACCACTCCGTTCATGCTTGGAGGATCCCTGTCCTGAGAGACTACAAATATTTTTCTTAAATAATTCGAGAGAAGAAAAACATAATGGTAGGGTTGTCCTACCTGATTTAAAACCGTCTTCAATTTCATTTCCAACATATGGTTGTATTTCAGTGCAAGCAATAGGGTCTTCAAGCGCATGAAAATAATGTTGTGACATATTTTCATTCTTCTCCATTGATCTAGCGTGGCTTTGCATAAGCACATATTCTTTTTCTTTGATGATTATTTTAGGATTTTCACTTAGCAATTTGAAAGAAGAAAAGCATAGAGGTAAGGAATTCCCTTCAGCTGATTCAATACTTTCTTCTTTGTAATTATGATATGCAACTGGATTGCTTTCATTATACTGTTGAAAAGGAACATTTTCTAATAGAGAACATGTGGTTGATTGTTCCAAGGGGTCAACATCGTAATCATCATATTCATCATATATAGGAAAATCATTAACATATGCCATGTCATCTAACAAGAACAAACTTAGAACATCAACCTGTTCTTCAACAAGCTGCTTTTCACATTCATATTCTTGACTATCTACAAATGAATACATAAAATGATCAGCCCTCTACTCATTATGGGATGGATCAACACCTCCTCTTTCAACAAGTGGGATGTAATTTTTTGCAAAATCATTAGCATTGGAAACTTCAAGAGGACCTATGATATTGTCAATTCTATGCTCAACATTCCAATCAACTATTTTTTGTTCATATTCACTTTCATGTCCTTGAACATTCAACCCCTCATTTTGGGTTTGTTTACATGCTTGGATGTTGTGTTGAATGTCCTGAGCATCACTAAATATTTTTTGTAAGGACCTAGGTCTTCTTTCCATCAAGAGGAAAGAAAATCTGGATGAAGAGTAGTTGCATAATGGAGCATGAAAGCAGCTTCAGAGGGTTGAATTTTTTTGGACAAATTATAATAGATGCTAGAGAAATTTCTACTGAATACAGAAATAGATTCAATGTTGCATCTTTTCAAGGTGTAAAACTTAGTGAGTTGCATCTCTAAGGATTTCTCCTTGCCCCAAAATTAAAAAAAAAACCTTCTTCAATTCCACCCATGAGCTGATGGTTTTTGGGTGTAAGTGTTTGAACGAGTGTTTGGTGTCTCCTTTCAAGGATTGAGAGAAAACTCTCATACACACATCATCTTGGTCAATCTCAAATAAATCTATAAAATGCTCAAACCCTTGAATGTGCTTTTCAGAATATATAATACCCGATTCTCCGTCGAACATAGGTAGGAACTCATATTAATTTGGAGGGAAATCATGAAGGGTTTGGGGTAGCTTTAAGGGTATATATCTATGTCGGGCCTTAGGGGGTGTTGGGACAAGAACAGTGGGAGAGACATTGGTTTGAGTCTCACAGGATTCATCAACTTGGTCATTGTCATTGCGTGGCCTAGGTGAAACCTTTTTATCGGAACCATCGACAAGGCGAGGGTATGCATGTGCAACGCATAGAGGAGGAAATATAATTTTAAGTCTTTCATGATCATTATTAAGATACAATAGGTAAAATAAAGTTTGTTTGGCATTTTCAAGGAAGGAGCAGAGGAAAATTAAAATGAAAAGTAAAATTCTTTGTAAGAGGTCCCATTTTGAGTACCTGTTTTCCCTCATGATGCCCTTCCTTGCACCTATCAAGGGGTTTCATCTTTCAGTGAAGTTTCTGTCTCACACTTGAAGTATTGAGAGCAGGTCTGCCTCTTGGAAATTCATGATTCTTTTATCAGTGGAGTCACCTTCGAACCGAAGTGGAGTCGCCAGAGCAAGAATACAGCTAATGTGTGCCTAAGTGTCTGCCGCTCTCAGACCCTAGGACTCAACCATGTCTTTCTTCCTAGGGAAAATTTTTAAATTTCATCCCCGACAATGACGCCAGAATGTTAGCACTCTGTAAATTATGTCCGGCTGAATAGATAGATGACAGAGGTAACTGTTTCAACCATCTTTAGATCTGAGGCACTAGCCTACTCAACTCAGAGAGGGCTCTCTCATGTCACTTGATACATCTATGGAAATCAGTGGCTAGAATTGGTTTGTTTTGGGGTTTTAATAAAGTTGTTGAAGAGCTGAAGATGACCTTTGGGCTATGGGGTCAAGAATATAGGATGCATTTCCAAATCGTGAAAACAATCAAGAGGAAAAGGCTAAATGAGGAAGTGACTTCTGAGTTTATGCTTGAAAATTTTAGATGGTATCAGAAGAAAAGAAACACACAACTATTATTAGAGCATTATAGTAATGAATTCTGAAATGGTTTAGAAGAGATGAACATAGTTTAAATCGCCAAGCCGAGAGCATTGAATAATGAATTCTGGACTTTTAGTTTCTCAATTTATACAGAAGAAAGAAAAATGAAAATATAGAATAACAGGAATCACACACTATGAGAGAAAACGAGACTCATAACACCACCAGTTAGAATCTTTTCATAAAAATTCCCAAAATCTTCCTCTACACCCATGTATTCATTCCAGCCCCAGAGATTTATTAAGTTTTCCTACACCGAGGGCAGGCTCCTCTTTTCTCCATGCTTCTATACTCGTGAGGCCAAGCATATATAGAGGAATTTCATATGGAATTTCAAATGTTTCGACTTCCTCATAATTCTAAAAACAAATACAAGTTACAAAAAGGAAGAACAATTGTATTATTTAAAGGGACCATTAGTAATAGGTCTGTCATATCAGGGCTCCCTTCTCTTAAGCCGACATTTGTCAAAAACTATCTGAAATACACCAAAATTTTACCTAAGGATTCACCTCAGCTTGGCGATTTCCTCCTCCAAGGTACTCCACCAATCAAAATTTTCCCCGACGCTCTCTATCATCTCGGTTTTGGCCTCTTATTTCCTCCTTTTGATCCTATTCTTCTTTGCGGATGGGTGGCAGGTGTTGTCTACATGTTCATTTATGACAAGATCTCTCATAATGGGGTTTAATTTTACTCCCGACTCTATCTTAGTTTCAGGTTCGGTATGAAATTTAGTCGCCAACATTTGCAAGACCCATCTTTCATTCTTACTTATTGACCTGCCTGGTACCTTAGCTGAGAACCCAATCATGCCAGACACTGTTTGACGGGTATTATCCATGCCTTTCGGACTTCGCAGAGACCTTGATTTGGCCACCCTTTGAGTTTACAGAATTCAGGAGCACAGGTTGAGCTTGTTTTTCTTACGCATAAGATGACAATTTCCTGGGATATGATAAAATGATTCATATCTAAGATTTGATGGTTTGTGCACTTTTCTCACGAATTAGTGTCACAGTACCTTGGTGTGCCACACTTCATCAATCCACTTCAAATGATGAGCCTCGAGTTAGTTATGTGGTGGCGTCTTTTTGGTACGTCATCTGGGAAAGTACATGGACCGGTGATGTGAGGTGATCTGACCAACCACCATCCTCCCCGCGAGCTATCGACATGACGTTTTGAACCACATGACATCAGGGCCATAGGAAAAGTGGTTTTGGAAAATTTTTCATCTCCCCCAATCCGTGTGTAAGAGCGCCACGCATTCCCTGTCAAAACCAGAGTAGTTTTCCCCTGTCTGCATTCACGATGTTAAGTTCTGTGCTATTTGTTTGTCCGATGTAGGCTTCGACCATAGATCTGAGATTATTCAAGATCGATGGCCCGCTGAGATACTCCCTTCCCACTTCCGCTACATTCGTTCATACGCCGTGGAATATAGCTCAGCACCCTTAACTATCGCGCCTCTACTGTGGTATAGTGTCTCACTAAACTTCATAAGTTTTTAGATCCCGATAAAAATTGTTAGGGTGATAACACCAAGGATCAATGATCTCTTTGATCAGTTGAAGGATGCTAATATATTTTCAAAAATAGATATTAGATCAGGATATCACCAGGTAAAAATTAAGGATGAATACATTAGTAAGACCACCTTCAGAACAAGGTATGGTCACTATGAATTCACAGTGGTGCCATTTGGGTTGTCAAATGCACCCATTGTTTTTATGTGCCTGATGAATGGTGTGTTCAGAGAATATCTGGACAAGTTTGTCATAGTCTTTTTGGATGACATTCTGGTGTATTCCAAGTCGGAGGAAGAGAATGAAAAAAATCTTAGGATGGTGTTGCAGGTGCTAAGAGAGAACCAACTGTATGCTAAATTGAGAAAGTGCTCATTTTATCAAAAGCAGATCCATTACTTGGGGCATATCATTTCAAAGGATGGGATAGATATAGATCCTGAGATGATAGAATCCATGAGGGAATGGACAACACCAAATAATGTGACATAAGTCATATCCTTTATGGGTCTAGCTGGCTATTACAGAAGGTTTATGGCAGGGTTCTCCAAGACAACTCACCCTATCACTTCCTTGCAAAGGAAGAAGAAGAAGTTTTTGTGGTCTGGAGAATGTGAGAAGAGATTCCAGCGATTGAAGGAGATGTTAACGAGTGCTCCAATCCTAAGGATTGCAGATCCGAATGAATACTTTGTAGTGTGTACAGATGCATGCAAAGAAGGACTGGGAGGAGTCCTCAGTCAGAATGGATTCGTAATTTGTTATGAATCCAGAAAGTTGAAAGAGAACGAAAGAAACCATGGAACTCATGATTTGGAGTTGGCGGCCATTGTACACACTCTAAATAAATGGAGGCATTACCTCATGGGAAGGAGGTTCAAACTGAGAACAAACCATAACGGTCTAAAGTATTCATTTGATCATCCAACTTTGAATGCTAGGCAAAGTAGGTGGTTGGAGTTTCTTTGTGAGTATGACTTTGATATTAAGCATATCAAAGGAAAGGAGAACAAAGTGGTTGATGCACTCAGCAAGAGAGTGCATGAATTACATGCTTTGGCCATTAGCATATACCAAACTGATATTAAAGGAAGAATTTTGGAAGCTGCAGATGCAGATTTGCAGTATATGGAGTTGGTAGCAAAGCTACAACATGGTAAGATGCTACAGAAAGTGGAAGATTATAAGTTGGGAGCTGATGGAACACTTCTGTAAAAGAACAAAATTTATGTACCTATTGTCCAGGAATTGAAAATTATGATTTTGAATGAAATGCATAATGTGCCTTATGCAGGGCACCTTGGATATCAGAAAATTGTGGTAGCACTCAAGAGCCATTACTTTTGGCCAGGTATGAATAAGGAAATTGAAGAATACATCACGATATGTATGGAGTGTCAGAAGGTTAAAGCTGAGCATAGGAACCTAATAGGGTTGCTACAACCTTTACCCATCCCTCAGTGGAAGTGGGAGGTAGTGACAATGGATTTCATCACAGGATTGCTCAGAACCGGCAAGTAGCATGATTCCATCATGGTGGTGGTGGACAAGCTTACGAAATCTTCCCATTTTATTCCACTAAAGACTACTCACAAGGAAGATAACGTTGTTGATATCTTTTTAAGGGAAATAGCACGATTGCATGGTATTCTAAAGACAATTGTGTCTGACAGGGACCCAAAATTCACCTCAAAATTATGGAAAGGGTTATTCAAAGGGTTTAGAACGAATCTAAACTTCAACACTTCTTATCATCCTGAGTCCGATGGGAAGACAGAGAGGGTGAACCAAGTGATAGAGGACATGTTAAGGATGTATGTGATGGAAAAACCATCTAAATGGGAAGACTACCTACACTTGGTATAATTTGCCTACAACAATGGGTATCAAGCATCATTGAGGATGAGCCCATTTGAAGCACTTTATCGCAGAAAGTGCAATACTCCAGTAAGCTGGGATAATTTAGCTGATAGAGCAGTAGTTGGGCTAGAGTTGCTCAAGGAAATGGAAGAATAAATGCTGAATATTAAGTGGAATTTGAAAGTTGCCCAAGATAGGAAGAAGAGTTATGCTGATAAGAACAGGATCCACAAGGAATTCAAAGTGGGTGATCATGTTTTTCTTAAAGTAAAAGCTAACAAAAGTACCCTGAAGCTGGGAAACTATTCTAAGTTGGCAGCCAGATTTTGTGGGCCATTTGAAATCCTAGAAAGGATTGGACCAGTTGCATATATGCTTGCATTTCTTGCATCCATGATTGTACATAATGTGTTTCATATTTCATTACTTATGAAATATATACCTGATGTTAATCATGTAATCGATTGGAATGTGATTCAGGTGGAACAAGAAGGCGTCTTGCAGGTGCATCTAGTGCGTACACTCGAATGGAAAATAAAGCATCTTTGAAATCGAGTTATAGGACTTGTAAAAGTCCAGTGGACCTGGTATGGTCCTGAGGATGCAACATGGGAGCATGAAGATGCTATGCGGGTAAAGTACCCAGATCTTTTTGAAGATTTTGGAAATCTTGCTTTTGTTTTGTAAATAAGTTGTACTAAGGACAATGCAAAAATAAGGGGAGGGGATTGTAATACCCCAAGGTCGAGCCCCTTCTGAATTGTAATTTTGCTTATAGGTTGGTGAGCCAAGTGGTTGTAAGATGAAAGACTTATGTGTTATTAGGCTGGTGAGCCAGATGTTAAGGCCAATGAGCCTGATTTTTGTATATGTAATTATGTAGAACATTAATAAAAATATAAACACAGTTGCATGTAGACCCTCCACGAAGAAGAGTTATGGGGGAATAAGCTTCACTAGGTAGGGTAAGGAAGGGGGGCTAAGTATTGGGCCTAGGGGATAAGCTAGGGGGCTTACCTCTAGAAGAATAATATTTTAATATTATTTCCCGAAGACTAAAGTGAACATTATATGTTTGTTATCCTAAGTTCCTAGAAAATGGGACGTGGGATTAATGGAGCACATGCAACTCCAGGAAGACAAGTGTCGACCTGAGCTCATGCAGCTAAAGTTGAAGCATCACCTCGTGTTGGGGGGTTCGAGAGTCATTCTGCCATCATTCTCCTGAGTTGTTCTTCCATTCTCGCATCCTGCACGTGAACCCGTTTTTCCTCTGTGATCTCCCTTGGCATAATCATGCATTCTGAAAGCCAGAACCGAAAATATAACCTGTGTATTTTTCTTTGAAGCCAGTCTACCCGCACTTGCAGAGCCGAGTATGTACCTGAACCGTTTTGGGTTGTTGCCTCCTATTTTTCCTGAATTATATTGACCTGCGACATACCCTCACACATCTCTGAAACCAGAAATGGGGATGCCCTCCTTATGCTATTTCCTGTGAAGCCCAACGCAATTATAGTCACCTGAGCTGTGTTGGGATTTAACATTAGGTTATTTCCTTTTCAGTTGTCCATACCCATTTTTTCCCTATTGTCATTAACTGCTACTATTGTTATTGCTGTCAACCATACTTGTCTGTAGCTGAGTCGAAGACTGGTTATCATATCTGTGGGCAACTCTTCTAGGTGAGAGAGTCTACTAGGAAGTGAGTTCTCCTGGAAGGGAGTCCCGTAGAAGCCATATTATTTTGAGACTTCTGGTCCAACCTATTGTTGAAGCCCAAGGTAAGGGAGGTGTACTAGCCGATGGAATTGTAGTAGTGAAGGTGTACTCTCCTGAGGTGGAGCAGGTGTGTGGGGAATGAGGGTATGTGTGTTGTGGGTGTAAGTGGCTCCTAGGATAAAAGATATTTCTTGTTGCTTTGTGCAACTTCCTTGTTGTCCTTGCCAAGCCTAGAATTTCCTTTCCTGATGGAGTTTAGTCCTAGCTCAGGGGTGACCTACTGTTGAGAATGATGAGTAGCGAGATCTAAGGCTGGGAGGTTTTTGGAAGGTCTACATGCAGTTGGTGGATTCACTTCAGCTAAAAGATAAGTATCATTTATGTGATTAATTATGTATTTTATGCATGTTTTGTG
>JASDQU010277655.1:3601-14905 GCA_032191745.1 Picea mariana | reverse complement strand
CTCTAATGTCTCTTGCTTGAATGCCTTCAACTACTCCAAAATTTTCATGTTCAATTCTCATCATGAATGCCCATTGCATGTTCTCAATCAACTACTGCCAAAATTTATCAATCAAGCACTCAATGTCTATATTCTCACTGCTCTTCTTCTCATCAAAGTTCTTTTCTTTGTTGCTCTACTACTTCTCAATCATGAATGTTCTTATTAATGCTTTCATGTCTCTGAGAAAGTATGGAGGTTGCATTTTAAATTACATGAAGGAGGACTCTTCGACTTTGCATGATCATGACTTGACTAACTTACTAGAACATAACTCAACTAAAACTCAATTACACAAAAACACTTTTGCCAGCTGGGATTTTATAGACTCAATAAAATGTTGTCTACTAGGTATCGACTAATTTTGGCAAGGAGCCAATGGGTGGAGAGTATCACCTACCTTTAAAGATGCACATTTAACCCTCTTCCTTCACTTGACTCAATTAACTCAATTGTGCACTTAAATCAATCAAGTCATTGACAACATTCCATCATTTTTGTTTTTCAAATATTAATAGTGGACTCTACTAACATCCTTCATATAATTATTTATAAAAGAAAGACTCTTCCTTAATGACTTTACACATTGTGAGCATTCCATTGTGTGTGATTCAACTTATGGTGCCTTTACAACATCTTTCATGATAGTGATAACTTGACGAATCAGACTTGACTAGTCGACTCACCATTTACACCTTATTATATCAATTTCTTGATTTACATAACTCTTTGTATCCAATATGATTTTTCTAAACAACCCATGATATGTTTTATAATAAAAATTGTAACTCACCATTTACACCTTATTATATCAATTTCTTGATTTACATAACTCTTTGTACCCAATATGATTTTTCTAAACAACCCATGATATGTTTTATAATAAGAATTGTATGATATAGTGAGATTTTGCAATGACATTTGTATGACACCCACAAAACTTAGTATGAAATTCACATGAAATATTGGACTTCTCACATATACCTCAGCTTATGGTTGTCCAAAAGTAATCCATCCATGCTAAAGAGAGGCAAGTCGACACTAACCATTTGTTTTTTGGTCAAGCTACTTGAGCATTCGACCAAAACTCAAGGTATTCCTCCATCAATCACCAATATATAAAGCACTTCAAAGACTGTTATTATCCACACATAGACTGGAAGGGGTTTTCAACTTTTCAAATACTCTCACTATTGGATTTCTCGAAATAATAAAACAATTACAATCCGGCCCCCAACACTCTTTCCATCATTTTTGTTGTCAACCTCCTCCTTATCTTGAGCACAATTTGTCAATAAGTCCCAATATCAACATAGGACATTTTCTTGAAACCTTTGAATGTTATAATCGATCAATGACAAATCTTCCACTTGACTACAACCTTAATAATTCCTTTGCATGTCTATTTCAAGCAAGTCGATATAGAAATAGTCAAGTAAGGTTAGATCGTTCCAGCCAATCTCTCTCATGATTTAATAAAAATACATGTTTACAACTGATGGCATTTCGCAACAACTAAACATGGCCTTCTGTGAGAAGATTATGTCCAACAGTTTGCACCTTATATTTTTAAGGGTATTCCCTCAAACTTTTGAGATTGTCCCCTAGTTATATTACTCTATTTTATCATTTGTAGTATCGTTTGTAGTTGTACAGATTTTAATAATAATAATAATCTATTTTTAAGGTAATGGCCAAGTCACACCAAATTGGTGATCCCCTTGTTTGTGGGACAAGGGACCCCTCCTCCCTTTGATTGGTAAAGTCTACATAAGTATACATACCCTACCCCTTTGGATTTGAAATCAATGTTTTATAACAACTTAGGAGTTCATCCTAACAGATCTGGAACAACATTAAAGTAACGAAGTTGATCACCAACCATTTCAAGTCAAAACTTTGAAGCTCTTCATCGTCTAGCAGGATTTGCAGGAGGGAGAGAAATTAAGATTTACTACGCCTCCTCTACCAGCACCATTCGACCAACACGTTCAACATCTCCGAAGGGTGGATATATTAAAGTTGATAAACTTCAGAGAGAATGGTCTTGGATATGGAAATGGTGTAAGCCCATGAAGAAGACTAATGCGTGCAATTGAGAAAGATAAACATAATGAGTAAAAATCTCCTGCCTGGGAAATTTTGTTTTTCTGTATAAAATAGTTTTGAAAATTTATAATTTAAAATTTTCTAGCAATCTTTTTGGTTGCATTAAATTTGAGAAAATGAAAGGAGAATGGTCTTGGATATGGCGTGGATGTAATCCATAAAGAAGGTCGAGGCCTATTGCTTCACGAGCCAAACATAATGAGAAGAAAAACTCATGTTTGGGAAATTATGTTTCTTGTATAAAACAAATTTGAAAAAATCATAATTGAAATCGTATGATGATGTCTCATATTGACTATATGCATAATATGATGCAAATGGGATGATTGTCATAGGTTACAGATTGTTAGTGGAAGTTTAGCAGTAAGTTAGAATTCGTTTGTGCAATAACACCTTGGAAAAGTATGGATCACATGAGGAACTGTATAACAGTGAAATGGATGCTTGAGCCTGGAGGGTGAGTACAACATGAAGAAGCAAGTTGTCGGGCTTGTATAAGAAGCAAGTTGTCAAGCTTGCATAAGAACCAGGTTGCCAGGCCTGAAAAGTGAACTCTTGTGTGAGTTGCACTACAATGGCAAGGTTGTTGATGGTTATTCCTAGTAGTTCTTCCTAGAAACGAGTTCCCTTGAGTTCTCAGTAGTGATATTCTCAGTCACCTGTGCCTAAAAGACCTTGATAAACAAATGGTGCGGGCCAATGGACTGGAATCGGTGAAGGGGGCACATTCCTTGGTTCATCCCTGATAAAATAATGGTACATCCTGATGGACTGGGAGAAATTAAGGGGGTACATTCCTTGGGGTGGATAGGTTGGTGGAAGAGAGTTGGTGGAAATCGAAATAGTTGTAGGAGAATGTCAGTGGTTTATGTATCTATGTTTTGAGGCCGGAGAGCCTATGTATTTATGGTTTTTTGGGATAGAGTGCATGTGTACTTATATTTTAGGTTGGAATACCTATGTGATATTAGGCCGGAGAGCCTATATGTTGATTAATGGCCTGGGAGTTGAAATTGTAAAATGAATGTACACCTAATGGTGCTATGAACTAAGGACAGTGCACAAATAAGGGGGAGGGAAATGTAACATCCTCAGTTTTAATCCCCATAATGTTTGGGGAAAATGTCCCATGTTGATTAATATGGCCGGGGGACAAATTGTATATTATGAACATTAAAATTATTAATAAAAGTAATAATCGTTGGATGCGATGTGAGAGGGATGAAAATGATGGGGGACTATGATTCCACGAGAGATAGGGGTCCAAGGGGGGATTTTATTTATGGGTATTAATCCAATCCACATTCCTGAATTATTATCATTGTGTGAACCTTTTATTTTTTGTTGAATGTTCCCAAATCCAATCATTAAATGCATGTAATAGGGTGGGTGTGAGGAGTCACATCCCATAGTTATAGGGAGCATGGGGCTGAAGTACAATCATCTTTGAGAAGAGTGAGATTTAATCCAAGCAAGGGAAAGGAAAGGAAATTTGAGTAGGAGAGGGGGGGAATTTTTTGCATGTAGTTTTTTGGAAGCAAAGGAAGAGTTGAGTGTTGGAAAGAGAACCATTCATGTTGATCTTGAAAGAATCCATTGTTTGGATGTGTGCTATGTTGAAAATGAGGCATGTGTGCCTATAAAATAGGTTGTAAGTCTCTACTACATTTCTTGTTTAGGAAATGGCTCAAGATCCTTGTAAAGGCTATTGTGGGCACTCCTTGTTAGGGACCTAACCCCTCACGTAAGTAGAATAATATATTCTGATGTAATAAAGGTCAATATTAATAAGGCCTAGCAATAAGGAAGAATAAGTCGAATGTAAAAAGAGCTAATAGAAGCTTTCGCTTCTAGAAGGATCTTCCTCTAGATGGTTCTTTTTATAGACATATTTAGTATAAAAAGTAGTTGAGGGTACGACAACTTTTGTCTTGGATATTATTGTAATAGAGCTCTGCTCTGTTGGAGGTTGCCCCCTCGAAGAGGCAAGTGAACATTGTTCTCAATATTCAAAGTGCTCTTTCTGGTGTTATTCTGGTATCATTTCGGTATTATTGTGGTGTTGTTCTAGTTATATTGTTGTTCATCTGCCATTTCTAGCATTGTATTTCTATTTTGCATACTTTTTATATCTGGAATATTACAAGTGGTATCATAGCACTTTCCTCGACAGAAAATTGTGGGTTAATTTTTTTTCAAGGTAGAGACGTATTTTGGTGTCTTTAAACTACAAAGATTTGTTGTTACGCGCATAAACCCGTGGTCGGGGATTCATACACGCAGGAAATACAAGTTGTACTTAAGTGCACATCTGTTGGCCACCCTTGTAACCCATGTTGGTACCCCTTCGAGTGGTAGTGCATCCGACAACACCTATATACAGATCGTCCTAGATTTCCTGAAGCCCTCTTTAGATAAACCGATCAGTTTCCTGACTGCTATAGTTCCACCGAGAACAACACTCGGGAAGATACTCTCTAGTACCTGGGTAGTCGGGTAGTACGGCTAAGGGCACGGTCTAGCCTCCTTAGTTGATGCCTTGAGATATTGGGTAGAGTACTATTGTTGGACCTCGCACGTATATCAAAGAGCTATAGCACAGGGAAAACCCTTGCCTATAAAACCCTCGAATACCTAACCTTTGGGGGACAGAAACAAAAAAACAAAAACAAAACAGACACGATATATTGTCGCGCAACTGTGTCTCCTGCATTCGAGTTGCCAAATCACTACACATTTATTCCTAATTAAGAATTTGGGAATTTCATCACTACAGTATTCTTCAGGGCAGAGTATAACTCCGCGGGTGTAAAAAAAAATGTCTTTTGTTGCACGATTATATAAGACCTATTCCATTGGATTTATCTCTTTGGTCTTATCACATTCATACTTATCATTTTTTAGCAAATTTTTTGACCCCACCCGCCCCTTTTGGTTCCCTCATCATCATGGCCCATACCCATAGCCAAGACTTGGAAGCTCGCTTCAATACCTTGCAATCTAATTTCACAGAGACTCGACAAGAAGTGAGACAACTCAGTGCCAATATTGCCACCATCAATAAAAACATGCATTCCTCCATCGTTGTCTCAATTGAGGAACTCAAAGAAGACCTCAAATAAGACATCACTACCCAGCTTGAATCTGGCGCTTCGATGATCTGCGCTAAGCTGCATATCCTTGCAGATCCCCTTTTATCTGACCCACCTTTTCATACCGAAACTGAAACTTCCTCTCATTCCCATAATTTTCAGTCCCATCACTTTCAGCGTGACCTACGCCTTCCGCGTGTGGATGTGACCAAATTTGATGGCTCGGATTCCACTGGTTGGTAACTCAAATGGAACATTATTTTTCTTTGTATGGCATTACAGATGACTTGGCCAAACTCCAGTATAGTGTTCTCCATCTAGATAAAGAACGTTGGCAATGGTGGCAATGGAGAAAAATTGTCCATCAAGGGTATGTTGCTTGGACACACTTTGTGGCAGAGATTTATGAATGCTTTAACACTGACACCAACCATTTAGGCCATTTGATAAAGTTGAAACAATATGGCACAGTTGAAGACTTTATAGTTTCTTTTGAGTGATTGGATTTTCGTACATAGGGCATGTCTGATGTTTTTTTCTGAGAATGTTTTATCAGTGGCCTCAAGGATGAGATTCGTGCCCATGTCCTTGTGGATCGGCCTCAGAGTTGGGTGGAGGCTACTAAAAGAGCTAAGGAAGCACAACAGGTTGTCTCTTCTCAAAACTGTAAACCCCCCTTTATTCCTCGCACTAAACCAGTAAATCCCACTCCTCCTTATACTCCACTAAAGATCCAAAAATTGACCAAGGCCGAAATGGTTGAACGCCAACTCAAAGGCCTTTGTTATAATTTNGAAACATGTGTAAAGAACAAAATATTTTTATGGCCATCTCGGAGGATGTTTCAGAAGAGGATGTTGAAGCTCCCCTTGTGTCTGTGTCACCTGAACCCTTTGACAGAACCCCTCCCTTAGACCCTCCCAAAGTAGAACCGGTCATTTCCCTAAATTGTCTCATTGGCTTCTCTTCTCCCCAAACCCTCAAGCTAATTGGCTACATCAATCATAGGAAGGTCATCATTCTTGTTGATAGTGGAAGCACCCATAATTTTATTCATCGTTGCATTGCCCAACAAACTAATTGTTATATCTGTACAGTCAATAATTTCCAAATCATGATTGTCAATGGCGGGTCCACGAAATGTGGAGGGCGTTGTGAAAATGTATGTCTCCAAATTGGTGACTACCACATGAAATCTCGTATGCTTGCTATCGACATGGGCGGTTGTGACATTGTGTTGGGTGCAGACTGACTAAGGACTTTGGGTCCCATTCTCATGTATTTTAAGGAATTAACCATGCAATTCGACCAAGAGGGCAAACAATATAAGTTCCAAGGCATGATCGTCGGTTCCCCTGATATCATTAGTTCTGATTGCATGGAAAAGTTGTTCAAAAAAAGTTATTCTGGCATTATTTCCCAACTCCATGCCATACAAGTAACTGAGACACCCTATGTGTCACAGGACCTCCAATCCATCCACTTTAAACATCAAGTGGTTTTTTCCACTCCCCAGGGACTCCCTCCTTCCCGTGGTGTTCATGATCATTCCATTCCTCTTGTCCTAGGAAGCCTTCCTCCCAATATCCGTCCCTATCATCACCCCTTTTTCCAAAAAAATGAAATTGAGAAAATGGTTCAAGAAATGCTTAACGCATGTGTTATCCGCCCTAGTATGAGCCCCTACTCTTCTCATCTGGTCATGATTCTTAAGAAATAAGGTTCTTGGAGCATGTTTCCAGACTTTCGCGCCCTCAACAAACTCACCATTAAAGACAAATTTCCCATTCATGTCATTAATAACCTCTTGGATGAATTGAGTGGCGCCCAGTTTTTAACTAAAATTGATCTTCGTTCTGGATACCACTAGATCTGTATGAAAGAGGCAAACATTCCTAAGAATGCCTTTAGAACTCATGAGAGCCACTATGAGTTTTTGGTCCTGCCCTTTGGCTTGTGTAATGCTCCCTCCAATTTCCAAAGCCTCATGAATCATGTCTTTTGTCCTTTTCTCTGTCATTTTGTCTTAGTTTTCTTTGATGATATCCTCATCTATAGAAAAACCTGGATAGACCATATTGCTCATGTGGATCGAGTTCTCCATCTATTCTCTCAGCACCAACTTTTCCTGAAACAATCTAAATGTGCTTTTGGCGCCTTGAAAGTCGAGTACTTGAGTCATCTTGTTGGCAAGGACGGCATCAGGGTGGATCCTAAAAAGATTGAATCTATGCAATACTGGCCTCACCCAAATACTCTCAAAATATTGCATGGATTTTTGGGCTTAACAGGTTATTATCATAAGTTTGTTAAAAATTATGGAAAGATTGAGGCACCTCTCACTGCACTCCTTAAAAAGAATTCTTTCACTTGGACTCCAACAGCTACTCAGGCTTTTCAAACCTTGAAGATGGCCATGTGCACCACTCTAGTCCTAGCCCTTCCTGATTTCACAAAGAACTTTGTCCTGGAATGTGATGCATCAGGGAAAGGAATTGGTGTTGTTCTTATGCAAGAGGGTCGGCCTTTGGCCTTTACCAACAAACAATTGTCTAAACAAAATTTGGGCTAATCAATCTATGAAAACGAAATGTTGGCTATTTTTCATGTCGTTGATCTTTGGCACCCTTATCTATTGGGAGAACGCTTCCAAATTAAGACAGATCATCAAAGCCTCAAGTATTTTATGAAACAACGCATTTCCTCCCCAAAGCAACAAAAATGGGTGACTAAGCTCTTTGGATATGATTATGATATCATTTACAAGAAAGGCAAAGACAATGTGGTTGCGGATGCACTTTCCCAAAAATATGAAGATGAAGGGCCCCTTTTTTCTCTCTCCTTCATTGTACCAGATTGGCTCCAAGTCGTTCGCTAGGAATGGATACACTATATCAAAAGTTCACATCTGATAGAACAATTGCAGTCCAATTCTCCAGTTTCCCCAGGGTACTCTTCGCTCCATGATGAGATTCAATACAAAGGCCGTTTTTATTTAAGTAAACAGTCAAAACTTAAATCCACGGTACTTTCTGAGCTTCATGCTACACCCACAGCTGGGCACTCTGGGTTTACCAAAACCTATGACAGGGTCAAACGTTCTTTTTTCTAGGATGGTATGAAACAAGACGTTCTTTATTTTGTGGTTGAATGTGATGTGTGTCAATACAACAAGGATGAAACACTCAAATCTCTTGGCACACTACAACCGCTTCCGATTCCACCTACTATTTGGCGGGATATTTCTATGGATTTTATTGTAGGCTTACCTAAATTGGGCAATAACTCAGTCATCATGGTGGTAGTTGATCGCCTTTCCAAGTATGCTCATTTTTGTGCTCTTCAACACCCATTTACAGCATCCACTGTGGCTCAACTTTTCATGGATCAGGTCTTCAAGCTTCATGGCATGTCGCATTCTATTGTTTCTGATTGTGACCCAACTTTCACCAACAATTTTTGGCAAGAACTGTTCAAGCTACAAGGCACCCAATTGCATCTCAGCACATCTTATCATCCCCAGACTGATGGTCAAACTGAATTTGTCAGAAAATGTTTGGAAACATATTTGAGGTGTTTTTCCTCAGAAAAAAAAAAAATCAGTGGGCTCAATGGTTACCACTAGCTGAATGGTGGTACAACACTTCATACCATACAGCTATCCGCATGACTCCTTTTGAAGTAGTATATGGACAAAATCCACCTTCAGTTCTCTCATATTTACCAGGTGTCTCGAAGGTCCAGGTGGTTGACCAAATGCTTACAGTTCGAGAGGCTATTCTCCATACCCTCAAAGAGAATTTGGTCATGTCCCAAAATTGCATGAAGCAACAAGCAGATCAAGGTCGCTCAGAACGTCAATTTGCAGAAGGGGATCAGATGTTTCTTTGACTACAACCTTACAAGAAAAATTCCCTCAAGCCTGACCATTGTTAGAAATTGGACCCCAAATTTAATGGCCCTTATACCATTCTCAAGCATGCGGGACAGGTGGCCTATCAGTTAGCTTTTCCCATTCATTCTAAGCTACATCATGTTTTTCATGTTTCAAGGTGATTGGAACTAAGTGCCACACTCAAACCAACCTTCCCAAGTTGAACGAAGAAGGATCCATTTGGTTACAACCCCAAGCAATTTTTGACCAGCGTGAGCGTCTCCTGCGTCAGTGAACCATCAAGGAAGTTTTGGTCCAGTGGCAAGATACAACCCCAGCAGATGCCACTTGGGAACCGACTACCATTCTGTAGCAATTTCCACATCTCAATCCTTGAGGACAAGGTTGTTTTTAAGGGGGGGGACATGTTAGGGACCTAACCCCTCACATAAGTAGAATAATATATTCCAATGTAATAAAGGTCAATATTAATAAGGCTTATAAATAAGGAAGAATAAGTCGAATGTAAGAAGACCTAATAGAAGATTTCGCTTCTAGAAGGATTTTTCTCTAGTTGGTTCTTTTGATAGACATATTTAGTATAAATAGTAGTCGAGGGTATGAGAACTTTTGTCTTGGATATTATTGTAATAAAGATCTGCTCTGTTGGAGGTTGCCCCCTCGAAGAGGCAAGTGAACACTGCTCTCAGTAATCAAAGTGTTCTTTCTGGTGTTATTCTGGTATCATTTTAGTATTATTGTGGTGTCGTTCTGGTTATATTATTGTTCATCTGCCATTTCTAGCATTTTATTTATGTTCTGCATACTTTTTATATTTGGAATATTACACTCCTTAAACAACTAAGAGTTCTTGAAATCCCAAGCTGAGAGATTCTTGGCCAACTTAGTGCATTGGAAGCCTTGATAAATGAAAGGTACAACTTGAGGGACTATGAGAAGTGAAGGGGGTACATTCATTGGGTTGTGTAGGTTGTGGGAAAGAGAGAGTTGGTGGATTGGAACTATTGTAGGAATAGAGCCTAGGTTGGGGTTGATGTGTGTGGAGAGTGGAAATCTATAGGGATAGATCTCCTTGTGGACTCATAGACTCAGCTCGAGGGTGACATGTTATTGATATTTGGAACAACATAGACTATGGATGGGAGGTTCATCCTTTGTATGCAGCCAGTTGGATTATATTTATAAACAGATAAGTGTTTATGTTGTGTCTATTATGATTATTCAACTGTGTAATTGATTATTGAATGTTGTATGTTTATTGTGTGCTTATCAGATGCATTCATGTTTTTATAAGTGTTGTTAAATGTATGGGTAGATCAACATGTTGTTGTTGTAATTTTATGGGCCTATTTCCCCTTAGTTTTCTATTATGTGTGGGGGTGTTTTTAAACTCATATTTAGAAGGCTAAGTCATTTTCCATAGTGACATGACTCAGCTTGGGTGTTGGGTGTAACACCCCCTTTTCTAGACCCCTGATTATATGTAATTAATCATAATTAGTGGTTTCCATGCAATGGCATACAAACAATGTAAATGTATTATTGTTAAATTGAAAATGCCAATAGTTGAATGTGGGGGTGAAGCCTTGAAAGTACTGGCCATGATACCACTAGAGGAATGAGAGGAGGCCCTATTAAACTAAAGGACCTCAAGCCTTATTCATATTATTTCACTTAGCCTCGATTTCAAGGAAAATTAGTTAATGAGGGAGGTTGGTAGTTGAAAAAACAACCACTCCAATGAATGGTAGTATGGAGGGATTCCCAAGGGGACAGGAATCTGTCATCTAGAGAACAAAACGAAAAATTACCATGGGTCCCCATGATTGACCCATGAGATTCCTTCTAACCTAAGAAATAGAAGGACAAGTCGAGAACCTTCCCAAGCTATGCGTGTAAGAGAAGAACATGAGAGGAAAAGAAGGGAGGAGCTCTGAGTTCTAGGGTCGAGAAAAGACCATACCCATAGGGGTGTGAAGAAGAGTGATCATGATGGAATTGAGAAGACCCCATGAGTTCCTGACTAAAACATAAGAGAGTTGTTATAAAGACCCTGCTTAAACAGATGTATAGGGATTATTAATTATAATTAATTTGATAATCTGACTGTCCTAATATGTTAGTTAAACAATAATTATTTCTTAAATAATATTAACTAATTAATTATTA
>JASDQU010277654.1:4761-14774 GCA_032191745.1 Picea mariana | reverse complement strand
GTGAAGATTTCCTATAACATCAAGATGACTACTCAGAAGATCAGATCTCATGATGACAAAAGAAGTACCACATGGATACGCTCTAGTTCTCCAACTATGATATACTCTATTGTTCAGATCTACATGAAGCCTTCACAGTGTTCCAAACTATAGTACAAGAATTACATTATCCATGATAAAGTCCAGAAGGGAGAAAATGATTTCTCCAATACATATCTCCACAGATGAGCAGATAAGCATACATTTTGGTAAAGCCTCTATTCAAGATGAAAGAACTTGGATACTCAAGCTAGAGCTCATGGAAATAACTCTCTTAGTTGGAAGGGAAGACTCTCCAAACTAGAAGAAGGTATGCAAACATTTATTTTTGTGATTGAAATAACTCTCCAGTTAGGAGGTAGCATTGAAAATATTATTTATCTTTGTAATTGAAAAATAGTCCAGATTGGACAGATGCTTTCCTGTTTGGAAAGTGGATTGAGATTTTTGACGGACAGTGACCTTCCATTGTAGTTAACATGGGAGGTAGAATGATTTATGATGTATCATAGACAGCTACTTCCCATTGTGGTTAACATGGGGAGTGGTCTAGGATAGTCATTCTTCTTGGCAGCCACTCTGAGTAGTGGTCAAGTAGAATGGTTCACCTCGTCAGGCAGTCATTCTTTCGAGGTTCACAGTTGTGAGAAGTTTCAAAGAATCATCCATTTTGGAGGTTGATGTAGGAAAAACATTTCTCGAGGGCAGACTCATTCTCTCCAGGTTACACTTTGTTTAGTGTCGGAGGAATTTCCCAGGGTGGGGAATGGTCCGTACAGTTATTCCTCGAGGGCAGACTCATTCTCTCCAGGTTACACTTTGTTTAGTGTCAGAGGAATGGCCCAGGGTGGGGAATAGTCTAGGATCAACAATCAGGGACAATTATTCCTCGAGGGCAGACTCATTCTCTCCAGGTTACACTTTGTTTAGTGTCAGAAGAATGGCCCAATGTGGGGAATAATCCAGCACAATCATTCCTTAGGGCAGACTCAGTACCTCCAGGTTACACTTTGTTTAGTGTCAGAGGAATGGCCCAGGGTAAGGAATGGTCTAAACATTTCNCACTTTGTTTAGTGTCGGGAGAATGGCCCAGGGTGAGGAATGGTCCAAACATTTCTTAGGGTTTATACATTCTGTCTAGGGTGCACTTTAATTAGTGTAGGAAGAATGGCCCAGGGTGAGAAATGGTCCAGTCTCAGAAATTAGAGACAATCTTTCTTCCTTGTTTGTGAAGAATGGGGCAGATAGCCCATTGCTGATGAGGGCAGAAATTCTTTCAGATCTCACAAACATGAGTGAAAGATTAGCCCAGAGCATTCAATTTATGTTTAACAATATTTTTTTGTGCAGGATGGCATCAGATGATGGTGAATATGTTTCACTATTTTGAGGCAGATATTCTTTTAGAACTCACAGATGTGAGTGAAAGATTGGCCCAGATAATTCAATCTATATCATAACATTGTTTCTGTGCAGATTGCTATCAGATGTTTGTTATATGACAGTAGATGAAGACTATTGTGGCAGATTTTCTTTCAGAGCTCACAGATGTGAGTGAAAGATTGGCCCAGATGATTCAGCTTTTATCATAACATTGTTTCTATGTAGGGTGCTATCAGATGTTTGTTATGAAGACTGTATGACAGTAGTCGAGGACTACTGTGGTGAATATGTTTCACTGTTCGCAACCATACATTGTTGATCAAGTACTTGTGTGTTACTTGATGTGGTAGTGAACCACTGAATTGTAGTTATATACTACTACGAATAGACACAGGTGTGTTCTATCCTTGTTGTAATTGCCTTGAAGATTATCAACAGTTTATTGGAGATAATGATCATTCAGATGAACGATGAACAAAGATTTTTTCAGACGGAAAATAGTTCAGAGCTTTTACTCTTGTATCACTCTATGGTGAGAGTGACTTATCCAACATCATATCTAATTACTCAGATGAAGTATGGTTTTGAGAATTGATGCAGCTGATGGTGATGGTGATGCTCATGATCTAGTCATGAAATAAATAGTCTAGATGACTATATTGATGCTATCGGGTAAATGGCATGTTTTGTGCTCAAGTCCATTACCTGTAAATACCTCTCCAGCTAGGAGGGAGTGTTAATATTATGGTAGCTGCAGGAGGTATTTACCTCCACGTGTGAACCTGACGAGAATAGAAGACTCTGGGAAGCAAGAGAAACCCTAATGAGTTGGCTAATAACCCTAGAAGCTTTGTCAGCTCAANAGGTTATTAGCCTCCAAGAGAAGAAGTCGGCCAAAAATAATAATAATAGACTGAACACACACTTATCCAGAAGGAGAAGTCGGCCCCAACAAAACTGGCAAAACCACTATAAATAAAGGGCACCAGTTCTCATTTGACAGCATCTCAGAATTGCAGTTCTGTAGTTTGGTGCGCACTACAGTTGCAGTCTTGTGCGCAGGTTTGGAGGAAGAGCTGGTGCAGCTGCAACAGCAACAAGTTTTCAGTATTGGCTTGAATATCTCTTGGCTAGGGTTTGGGACTATCTAATCAGTCTTTTGTGTTGCGTTATTCTTGGAAAGAGGTGCGCTACCCTTTGTTTAGCTATCTAGCCTAGGGCTTGCTTTCAGAGGAATTATCAGTCAAGGTTAAGGTACTCGGAGGGAGGCTTCGGCCTATGGTTGGGTGACGAAGGTATCGTCAATGGTAAAACGAGCACACCATCTTCTATATTCTAACAAAAATAATATTTCAAGGCATTAAACAATGTATCAAAAACACAATTACTCCCACGGGTTGCAATAAAAACAAATCTTCATCAAAGCATTAGCTGAGGCACCCCAGTCACCTGAAATGATTAATATCCCAATCTACCAAATCGACCTCCCTATTATCGGATCAACAAAGAGATTTTTTTTGTGTGAGAATTGAATTGGAAAAAAATGTTACTTATTCTAGATTTTTTAAGGCCTTATCATAGTAATAATGCAAAATCACGCTAACCCACAATTATCTACAAAAGCGAAACATCAATAGAGCCTGTAAATCAACTATACATAGTTATAGCCAAAAAACAAGTTATAGTTTATATTTGCATTTGCTCACACCCTTTTTAATGATACAAACACAATACAAAACGAGTATGTGGATAAAATAATGGACTAGAAAATGATGATTTAGCAACAATGGAGCTTGTTTGAGATCAATTCCCGCTTCCGAAAATTGCCCTCCCCTTTTCTATTTTCCCACTCTCTTTTATACCCTTCTTTTCCCTCTTCTATACTTAATCGAATTCCCCTTTCTTTTTCCCCTCTACTTTCTCTTTCTAGTTACTTAGTCGTTTTTTCCGAAAATGTCTAAGTGCGCGAGTTGGCGGACTCACGGGTTCACATTTCCACTCATGCTTTTATACCACGACTCTGATCGACCACTTCCCCATTCCATATTTAGTCACTTTTTCAATCGTGGGTTCCCGGGCAGGCGGGCTCTAGATTGAACTTCCATTGTTCCATGACCTACAAACAACACCCAAAGTTCCATGATATACAAATTGACCGCCAGACTCCCCCATCATGCCCTCTTCTGTGTTACACATTTTGCACTCAAAAGTTCTGAGACATACAATTTGACCGTCGGGCCCTCACGTCTCCTGAGGATTCCTTGTCACCCTATTTTGAAGCCCGATCGACCGCTTTCCATACTTGGCCATTTCTTGGAATCTCTTTCGCGGATCGTCAGGTTGGCGGGTTCACGAAATCTCCAATTCTTAATCGTTGTTCCCCATGCCCTCCACCTTCGCACTTCTTTCCAAGTATGCAATTAATAAGCTTTAATGCTAACAACTCATCATGCAACAACTGTAAATATTGTCATTAATGAGCGAAAGGATCGAGGAGACAATCACACTGATTATCCCTACACAACTTGTCCAAAAACATGCAGAAAAGATCTTGCTAGGTAATGAGATATCCATTACAAATTTCAATATATTACCAAAAATGAGTCTGATCGATCGCTTCCCCATTCCACACTTAGCCACTTTTTCGATTGCGGGTTCCCAGACAGGAGGGCTCAAGATTGCGCTTCCATTGTTCCGTGACCTACAAACAACACCCAGAGTTCCGCGATATACAAATTGACTACTGGACTGCCCCATCATGCCCTCTTCCGTGTTACACATTTTGCACTCAAAAGTTTTGAGACATACAATTTGACCGTCGGGCCCTCACCTCTCCTCTGTATCCCTTGTGACCCTATTTTGAAGCCCGACCGACCGCTTTCCATACTTCGCCATTCCTTAATCGCTCTTCCCCATCCTCGCCACCTTCACACTTCTTTCTAAATATGCAATTAGTAAGCTTTAATGCTAACAACTCATCATGCAAGAATCGTAAAGATTGTCATTAATGAGCGAAAGGCTCGAGGAGATCTCCCATTAATACACATTAAACCAAGATTTGCAGAGGCTTATATTATCCCTTCTGAGTTTTCATTTCAAACATCATGGAATGTCTTTCGCGGGTCGTCAGGTTGGCGAGTTCACAAAATCTTCAATCCTTAATCGCTCTTCGTCATCCCCACCACCTTCACACTTCTTTCCGAGTATGCATTTAGTAATATTTAATGTTAACAACTCATCATGCATGAACCGTAGAGATTGTCATTAATGAGCGAAAGGATCAAGGAGATCTCTTATTCATACGCATTAAACCAATATCTGTGGAGGGTTATATTATCCCTTCCAAGTCTTCATTTCAAACATCGTCTGGAGCAAACAAATGTTCTCGTCAACTTATGGCAACAACTAGACAACAATTACGTGGAGATACAGTGAACATCTTCGGGCGTGAGGACCAGAACTTCCAGCGGTCCAGGGAATATTCTTACCACTCATCCCCTTCTGCCTAGAACGAAGTAATTTGGACCTCTGGAATTGCTCGTGCAGGCTGTGTCCCTGAAGTCTTTGACTGTGAGGAGGTGGTCTCTTGGTGCACCGAGAGATATATTTCAAGCCAAAACATTATTCCACTGCAGGACCACTCTCCTTTTTCTTTGTCACCCTAGGTCTTCTGCAAGATGTTGAGATTGTCGAAGCCAACATTGACCTTCAGAGGAGAAGACTACAAGGAGTTCTTAAAAAAGCATGATAACGGGTTGGACCTCTTACCCGAGTTCCTGGAAAACCCGACGACAGTTCCTGAAGATATCACAAGGTTGCAAGTTAGTTCGTTTAGAAATCCATTTCGGGAAATTGCCTGGTTGTTTACGAAGATAACAGGACAGGAATCCACAACAAGCATTTCCTGCATGATTCTTTATATTTTTTATTTCATGGTCAAGGAACATGCCATCTTTTATTGGGGGAAGTTGATTTCCATTGAAATATGTTCCCAATTGTCACAATTCAAACAAGAGAAGAAATTTGATATGTCATCCTACTTGGTTTTCGCAAAAACACATTGTTGTCCATTTCCAAAACTGTCTGTGTTCAGGAAGGTAAATAGTGAATTCAACCCAATAATCTTCTTGTACCAGGCCTTATGGAGGCACAAGGCCTCCCATTGTTTTTATGATGTTTTTAATGACTTTGTCTCAGTTTTCAAAGATTTATTGTTAGGAAAGGATGCTCCCCGAATGTCTGACCAGGCAACCAAGTTTTTGGATAGGAAGGGGACACTTGAACAAATGGAGAATTATAGTGCAATAATGATTTTTGGCTCCAAGGAAAATCCTGCTTTCCTTCCATGTCACATTACAAACAAAATGTTTGTTACAAAAATAGCAAGACAATACAACTATTGGTTGCATTTTTTCCATGAGAAGAGAAAAAAGCAGTTCATTCCTCTGCCTTGGAAAGTCGAGGATTTTGTGTTTAGGAACATCAATAAGATTGACGAATTTACGGGCCATTTCAACAGCTTGAACCTAAGATATGCTGAAAGTCTGAGAGGGTTCGACCCTAATGAGATTTTTGTAGAACATTTACTAACAGTTGGCTTCAACAATCCTATTATCCATACACTCCTGAACGAAGACATAGACAATGACAAGAACACTCATGCTCCTGATGATGGCGACCTAGAGACATTGCAAAGCACCAATGAATTGTACAAACAACAAGGAAAAGGCCCTGGTGAGAAGAGTGTCCAATCCTCAGTTGCCACTCCCAAGAGTACGACATCCCGAAGCATCGCTCCAATGACCCACCCCAGTAAGAAAACAACCCACAATTCTTCAATTGGGGGAGGAGATAAGAACCCTCCTTCGGGTAAAATTGATAGTTCTCACAAGCTTCCCGTGAGGAGAAGAGAAAAAATGTTGTGCAAGAAGCGGAAGAGCCCCGAACTGAAAGTGATATACATGTCTTCTCCCTTGAAGACATGGAACTTGAGACCGATTTCAAAAACGTATTCCCCAACGTTGATCAGCCCGGGGATGCGATCCACCATAATCCCCTAATGGAAATAATTGAGATCGAGATTTTTGACGAAGATGAATCCTTCGTATTCCAGAGTGTTGTTTTTGACAGCGAATCTAAAAATTTAATTATTGAAAAGAGAGATGTAAGAAATAAGAAAGAGAAATCTCATTCAGAGATTAACCTTAGGAACATGAAACCATCCGAAATATCCCGAATTCACCGAGCAACCGAAGATTCTCTTGATGATTCCATAGGAGGCCTTGAGGCGGAGAAATTCAAACAGAAGGACCGAATCAAGAAATTGGAGGAAGCTTTGATTCCTATCCCATTTCTTTCCAGTCCTTTAGCAATAACCGTGCCTGCCACCCCTGCAACGAAGTTAAAAGGATCCTCCAGCCTCCTCATTGTTGATATTGTGGTAGCTGCGGGAGATATTAACCTCCACGTTTAACCATGACAAGAATAGAATATTCTGGGAAACAAGAAAAAACCCTAAAAACATTGATATAACCCTAGAAGACAAAGTCGACTAAAAGAAATATTTAATATTGAATTTTTAGCCTCCAGAATGAGAAGTCGGCCGAGGCAACTAAGCAGGAGCAGTATAAATACAGGACGCCAGATCTCATTTGATACACACAAATCACAACTGCAAAAATGTAAGAGTGCGCACTGTAGAAACCGAGTAAGTGCACATGTAGAAACCGAGTAAGTGCACAAGTCTGGAGAGTAGTTGTAGTTGTAGCTACTGCAACCCGTATTCTCGGTTTAAGCTTGGACTTTCTATTGGTTATGGTTTGGAATTTATGCCTTGTGTGCCATACTAAACTTCGATTCCTGGTTGAGTGAATAGGCTGGTAAGGTAAGGGAAAAGCCCCTATAATCGAAGGCCTATGGCAGGCAGTGACCTTTTTATGGCTTTTGAACTGGGAATGGTTGGATATATTTAATTGGTAAGGTGATATCAGCTGGGGACTTTGGAGCTTAGGGGTAAAGACCCTCGAACGGTTGGAGATCTTGGAACATTTTAAAACCTCTGGAGACAGGTATGCTACATTGATTGGCTATTAGGCCTAGGGTTTGCTTCCATAATTATTCTCTGTCAAGGTTAAGGTGCTCGGGGGTGGCTTCGACCTATGGTTGGGTGACAATATTGCTATATTGTATATGGTTAAACGAGCACACCTATTATTTCTAACACGCGCATCGTGTAGAAGCTACGTAGAGATGAATATCAAGAAAAAAATGGAGCTAATTACTGAAGCTTGGGAAACATAAAAAAGCATAACTTCCTTTGGAATGAGGGTACATGCCCTCCAGGAATATTTGCAGGCGGATTTAAAAAATGAAGAAGGTTTCTATCTAGATGTGGTCGTCCCTTTTGGCATCAAAGTCACCGACATGACAAAAATGAGAAGAAGAGAAGAAGATCTCCCCTCCCCAAACCGGATCAAACAATTAAATGCATGATAGAAAGAGAAAGTTAAGAACCTACATCTCATTGTCCTATCATGTGAATATGTCGTATCAAAGAAAGAAGAATTATTCAGAAAGCTGACTGAAATAGACTTAGTCGGAAGTACCAATGAGGTCCAAGACCCCAAATTAATCCTCAACTCCTTGTTCTTAACCAAGCAAGCCTTCGATGAACAAGTTGAAATTTTTAAGGGGTTGTCTTTTGAAATTTTTTACGACATCCTTGAATATGATGAGGATGATGTGGACAACTGGGTAGTGAACTATTCGATAAAAAATCAAGAAATTGAAGAGGCTCTGTGTAATCTTTCTATCGATCTAAGGGAATTAAAAAAAGAACTTTTCAACATAAAAATCCGACATGAGATAGACGTGGCCCCCATGAGAAATTTCAAAGAAAACTATTTCGGGAACAATCTCGCCAGTGCCTTGTAACCCTGTTTTCAGAATGCAAAGTTAGTTCTCTTTATGCATGCCGGTCATCTTCTTTTATTGTTATGTGCTAAAAAATCTTTATCTTAAAATATGTTGGATATCAGGAAATTATGTTTATTTAATTTGAATGTTTAATGTGCGTGATTCCTGGTCCTANCTTTAAGTCATTATGACGAACTTTCTCTAAGTCCCACATTTGAACTATACACGCCCCAAGAAAAAATTAAAGAGGAGTACCACATCTATAAAAGCACGGTAGGATTGACATCCTCGTTAGCTTGTTGTTTCGGTCCTAACAGATTCAATGGTCAACAGACTTGTAAATACACTTGCAAGAATATCCACAGAAATGAAAACCTTCAAATTTTTTTATCATTGCCAAAAAACAATCAACTGGATAGACATGTTACAAATATATCAGTTGGTACTATACTGAACTGTCATATGCATCTTACAAATATTTCAGTTGGATATGCATGTTACAAAGATGCCCTCTTCCTGGAGAGAAATTGTAGATCAACCTCTGCAAAATGGGCTTGTTGCTCACAGACAAAAGTTTCAGGAAAAGGGCATCTTCCTCTGTCTTGACACCTTCTTTTCACACGGTTTAATTTAAATTCAATGAGAAAAAAACTCATGAAAATAAACAATCATGTTAGGTGTGTGTTAATATATAGAAAAAACTAGCAAACACAGAGGTCACACAAGAAGATCAAAGAATCTTCGACACTGAACACATTTTCAAAAACAATTATATGGGTTTTTTTGCCACCACATATAACTTTATTTATCCTAACACATATAGAGACAGACAGGCCAAATGATCTATTTAATAGAATGAAATGGATGTTGCTTACTTTGTCCATGGGAAAAATTAAAGAATTGACTATGGAAATTGAAGCTAACTCTAAATATTGAGATGAAAGTTAGTTGGAAGTATACAGAGATCATTATAAATGAATTTCATAAATACATTAAAGAGACAAAACCTGCAACGTAGGAGCGAAAATTTCCAAGATGGCAAGTCAGACTCTAACAATATATCAAGTTACAAGTGATGGGGATATCTGTGCTTTTTAGTAGCTATCTGCTGCACTACTGGTAATAGGAAAAATTACGAAATCTTATTAAGAAAATAAAAACAAGATGGATTATGCAAAACACAGTATAATTAGAATGAGAATACTTTCAAAAACTAAATGGTTTCAATGCCATAATTGCTCTAGGAGATTAACGCTTGGGCGCCTTCTCTTTCCGAAATGAATGTGCCCCGTCAATCAGTTTCCAATGTGCGATATGGGTGACCCTGACACTTTAGCGTCCCCACTAAAGTTTTGCCAACCTCCCAATTTTAGAACTCCCCTGGCCATATTTATCGATGGAACAAATTTCTCACAAAGTGACTTTCTCGCTAATTACTTGTTAACCCGATATTAATATAATATTATCATTAACTAATTCGGGAATTCAGGACTCCAGATCTTCGGGGCTCCAGACTTCGGGGGAACTGTGTTTGTTCTGGAAGGAAAACTCTCGGAGTGACATTCTCCCAAAGTCATGTAGCAGCCTGACGTCTTATGGCTGACGTGTTGCAGAGTGCCACGTGTCATTTTCTACATGGATACCACCTGTCCTGCTTGCTACTTGCCACGTGTCTG
>JASDQU010277652.1:1898-14905 GCA_032191745.1 Picea mariana | reverse complement strand
CCCATACCCAATCATGCATATTAATTTAAACAAAAAATGTACAACTATTTACAATTATTTTGAATTTTTCAGCTAGTTCCCTAGAATTTATACTTAACTATCAATGAATATTTATCATATTATAAAATACTTGTTTTCATTCTCTGAATTGATTGAAATTTATCAATATGATGGACAGTTGAAAAATAAAAACAACAATGAAAAGATAAATAATGTATTCGAATTGAATAAATAGTACTTAACCTTCAATGGAAGAAGCTATGTTAATGTAAGACCTTTCAAAATTTTCATGTGTTTCCCTAAAGGAAATGACAATGGATATTTTGGAATATGTATTTCTACAAAGAGATGCTCATTGAAAAGTCCTGAAAAATAGAACCTAAAATTTACACCCATCATATATTTCACTTAAAGGCTAGGATTTTTCTACTTCTAAATAATGTATGTTGTTGGTACACTATTATTCATGGGTATTCATGTATAAATTTGAAAAGAAAAATACATTTTATTAATAAATTTTTTAATCCCCCCTCGGGACATTCCAACGTCCCCTTCAAGAGGAGATTCCCCAGGACACCTCTTTCCGCTGTGAAAACCCCAAGAAAATTTAGTACAGAATGACGAGATTGTAGTGGTAGTGTTGATGCCTCGAAAAATTATTGGCAATTAACGTGGAGAACCCGCTCGATCAAGGCCCCAATTAGGCCTATACTCATATAGGATGGTGATCCTCACTAGTATGTGGGCCTAGTTTCCACTTACGGGATTTTCTCCTAGAAAGGAGACTTAACTTGAAGCTATGAATCCTACTTGTACAAAATAAACAAACTAATCTATGTCTATTATAATCCTAAACTGTTCTATCCCATGAGCTTAATTAATTAAAATATGACTAACAAATGATATCCGTCTAAAAAGGGAAACAATTCATGACATTTAAACAGTATTTAGAAACCTATGTAGTAGGATAATTTTCAAATAAACAGTTAGAAGTAAACTATTCTAACTACACTATTCATATTGCATCATTCATTAACTCAATTATAAAAATATTTTCATAATTAATATACTTGATTGATTAACAATAGTACAAACAATAAGTAATACTCATTAGTCTTAAATAGATAGAAATAAATGAATGAATGTAACTTTCATAATAAAATACCATATGAACACATGAATAAAAATACCATGCCAATCACTCTAGTATATGGATCACAAAATCACTTAGTGGTTCTCTATATCTAAAAAATAGTCTTAACAATAGTGTACAAGTCTTTTTTCTTGAAGATCAAACCCTTTCCAAGTTCTTGAAAATGTCTATAAATAACATTACAAAAACTACAATTCAAAAATCTATTCCCACTTTGTTCTAACTAAAAGACTAAAAATAGATATATAAATAAGACCTTTAAGGTCTTGGACTAAAATGATTGGCCTTCTTGGAATTATTCCTCAATTTATCCCTTGTTTGATGCATGAGCCTCCATATGTTCTTTCCATTTTGAGTATATTTCTAATATTTGAGAAATGAAATTAGGGACTTATTGATGTGATCTTATTTCATAGTTGAAGACCTTTTCTTCCACAATTATCAGATATTGGTGAAACCTGACATAAATTTGATTGGACATGACAAAACAATTTTTTGGTTTGACCAGAAATTGATTGATGGCATCAAGATTTACCTTAAATAACATTGAAATTTTATCATCATATTTTTTCCTATGACTTTTCACTTCAACAATTACATCTCCTATATTGGTTGTTTGATTGGTGAATTGAACATTAGGCATGTCAATTTCTCTCACTATGTTAATTGTTGGATTTAATGTTGAAGTGCATGTTTCTCTTTCCTTTTTTAGTAACCTTTTATCTTCCTGCAAATTATGTTTCCAAGCTTCTATAGCAATTTTTCCTTTTAATGTATTCAACTCAAAGGTATGGGATGAGTTCTGGGTCATTGAACTAACCTCATTTTCACATAATATTAATTCCATCAATTTTTTTTAGATCGTTGCTAATTCAACCTCCTTTTCCGAAATGATTTTTGAAAAATCATTTATCATACTTTGTTGATTTAAAACACAACCCATAATCTCACAAAAGTGTATATGTGTTTTTCTTAATTGATCATTAACATGTAAATCTTGATTCTTAAATTTATCAAAATCAATCATTTCACTCTCTAAACTTTGAATTTGAGTTTGTAGTTGTGTGATTTGAGCATTCTTTTCATTTACAAAATTAGAGAGCAATTGTTGAACTCAAGTAATCTCAACTTTGATTTGTTCTTCCAATGTTTTCATCTGTTCAAAGTGTTCTTATTGTTCCTATGAAATTTTGAGTTCCACCTACTTTTCATTGAGTGTTTCTTTCTGTTTCAATTTGTCTTCAAGACAAATTATTTCATCATTTTTCTACTTAATGATTTGCTTTAAATTATTTACTGACCAAATGTTATCTAATGAAAAATATCCCATGAAATCTTCCAATTCTCCTACAAATTGTTGATCATCTTTTCCAAAACCATCCCAAATTATTATTTGTTTTGTTGGTGGTTCATAAACCTGATCGGTTTTCTTCTTCTGAATCTTTCCTTTTATGATTTCTCTCTTCTTCTTACTAAAGAAGAATTTTTTAGGAGGAGCTTCCTCCTCCTCAATTGGTGTCAAATAATCAACATATAAAATCTTTGGGAATGAAACCCCAGGAATATTGGCCAAAGTTGTGATTGAGGCAACTGATGAAGTGTGGTGAGATTTATCCCCCTGGGGAAAGGTTGAGTTCCCCTCACTTGGTTTTCATACAAGTGAGACAACCTCTAACAAATGTACACTAACATCCTCCTAACAAACAATTATATTTTCTTGCGGGAGGGTTGGAAGAGAAGGATAAGAGGTGTGTGTACCTAGTTTCTGACGATTGTCCTTGCCGTTCCATCAATCGAGCTTTGATCCAAGAATCTCCCTTTGTAAAGTCTAACCTTGAAGAACATAGAAACCTTCTCCTACTACTATCTATTCTTAGGTAATAGAAACCCTACCAACTTTATAGCTTACACAAATTAATCAAATAGACAAGAAATGAACAAGAAGGTCTAATAGAAATAGGCCAGTTTCTTATATTCAATGAAAAGCAAGAAGTTTACAACATGATGATGTTGCAATCCTCAAAGCTTCCTTATTCATCACTTGAACATAGATCTAGCTCAATATTCTTCACACAAACAAAGGTTTGACACTCTTTGACAAGATCATAAGTTTTGTATGCTTATTTTCCATCCCCCTCTTACTCTGAAATGGCATGGTTATATAGATGAAGAAAGGATTAACCACTAGGGTAAGTTAGGAACATGGTTGAGGATAAGGTGGAATAAGTTAGGATTTTAGTTATATTCATGGTTATTATTTCTCCCAATATAGGATAGAAGGAAGCTCGAATCATATCTTTATGAAAACAAGAAAACAAACTAAGAACCATCTAGAAAGTCCTCAAAAGATGCCCCTAGATCCAAGGGATTTGACCAAATATGCATGGTCTCTCTGCTAGAAGGGAAGATAGAGCAACCTGGTCAGCCCCCTAACACCATGTCAAGGGGATGGTCTCTCCCCCATAGTAAAAATGGGAGTGAACATGGTCAAACAAAGCCAGGACTGAGTGAAAAGAGCCAAATTGCCAGGGTTTAAAGGTGTCTTATTCTTCTTGGTGCTCAAGAAAATGTAATGGATCATTCATGCATGGTGTTGAGGTGGAAACACTTAGGAAAGTGTGACAAATAAGGTACAACACTTAGTATAATGGACCACGACATTTGCAACACTTGCGACACCAAGCAGAGTGAAGTGTGACACTTAGAAAAGTGAAGTGCGACACTTGGCAACACTTAGAAAAGGGTGAAAAAATGGTGTATAACAGATGCCCCCCAAAGTGTGAGACTAGAGGAGAAAAACGATGGCTGGAAAACTTTGTGTTAATGTGGAATCAAGGGACTAAAATTAGAATACCTGTCAAAAAAGAAAGCAAACATCCATCAATATATAAATATCATTCTCGAGGTAGGCATACCCATTCTCAAAATAATATAACTCAAAGCATGGCCACCGACTAATACAGTACAGATACATGAAAGAACTGACTAAGGATATGTCCACTGAACATACAATATGTATCCATATCTCCATGACTTGATCACAATGTAGTCACGAGATTGTACACAGTGGATCTACAATATGACGAAACATAGCCACAAACCAATACAACGTGGATCTATGTCACAGTATATATCACAACTTCATAATATCCATCGTATCCTAGGGAAGGTAGATAACAAAAATGAGTGTTTACTGGATATCTCCCCCAGGTTCTCCAATATCAACCCCAAATAGTACTAACCTATCCATGTGAATGGAGGCCTTGGCGTCGAACATGGTAGAAACCACTTGATTATCGGTCAATGATGTAAATCATTAACAAGCGTGAGGGAAATAACCAATGATGAAAATGACTCCCAAGGTAATTTGAGTATAGTGGACATTGAATGTGAATAAATGATCTGAAGTCGAACACCCATGGAATCAATCGATTAGGGGTCAATGATGTAAAATTCATTGGCGAAAGCGAGGAAACCTGCCATTGAGGCATGCAATCTCCAAGGTACTAATTGATTTCTAAGTATAATTCTCATACAATGTGTTGATGTCTATGGAAATAGATTGATCGAAGGAGGGACATGATGTATCCCAAATCATCGACATGAAACAAATAAGGATAGTGATGAATAGTGATGGATCAAATGATGATGAACTGACACAGGGGTGAAAATGCAGAGGTTGACTTCCCTTGAACATAAGGTGGCACAATGAATCACTTGGAAACATTGAATCAACAAAGCATGAAGACCAAGTATGATGATGTGATAAAAACCAATTGATCTCATCGAAGGAGTCGAAAGAGTATGATAACGCATGAAATGGGATGAAAACCAAGGGTTACCTTATGAAGGATTCAAAAGTGTATGACGACACACAATATTCAAACAATTTCCATGTCCAAGGGTGACATCAAGCCACCATAAATGAAATACTTGACCCACTTCTAAAATTTTCCCCCACCTAGATAGGCGAGTACCTCTTTATTTTTTAGCGAGCTCAAGGAAGATAACAAATGCTCAGTTAAATCATTTTATATGAGTCCCATATTCACATGTTTAACGAACCTAAAGAAGGATGGGTTTGGTCCCAGATGGGTCCTTCCTTGTGTATATTTTACGAGTCCAAGGAAAGAAAACTCAATGGTATTTTAATATTTCAAGAGTCTGAAAAGATTCGATAAAGAAGACTCCACAATGGACTTTTTCGTAAAGTTAGTCTCCATGGTATGAAAAATTTAAAATGATACCTAAGAGAAATATTCTAATCATGCTTGATTAAAGTATTCCTTTTTTGTAATTAGTCTAACGAGATCAAAAAATGAGTAAACTATCACTCGAAAGACGCCCTTTCTAACCTTTTAACGAGTGTGAAAGGAAACAATCTCACTCGACAAGATTTTCATGTTTAAAGAGTTTGAAAGGAGCTTAAAGGAGACTCCAAAGAGTTCGTTTTTTGTATAGATTTTACGAGTCCGAAAAAGTGATAAAAGTATACTTGGTAACCTATCCTCATGTATTAATGAGCATGAGAAAGAACAAAGACTAAACTCAGTAGTGTATTCTCATGTATTTACGAGCATGATAAAGAACAAAGACTAAGATCGTTCTAGAAAAGACTGCTACGTTATGATGGGAACGACCTTAAAACGAGGATCACTCCTAGCAGCATGTCTCTCTAGAGGTGTGTTTCCCCCAACTCGTGTGACAAAAGCTAGTGGGTTTTCTCTAGAATTATGCCCAGAGGTTGAAGACCTACCCCCCAAGCATTGTTTCCTCCAAAGAATTTTATTATTTCCCTGTTTAGGTGGTTTTTTAATAATGGGAACATTTTCACGAGGCGTAGGAAAAGCAGGTTCAAGTATGTGATCCAGAGTGAGACTCTATTGGAATGGACGGTGGTATGTTTCATGTTTTAATGATCTTGACAGAGATGATGAAACATGCTCGTCGATACCAGATACTACCAAAGGATCAAATGATTCTATGGATTGGCGTACCTAAGTCAAAATCATATTTAACGTGGAAACATGTGGGACGACAGGAGAAAGTAAAGGTAAAACCCCCATGAGTGAGGAATTATTAAGGAGACCTACCCCTACACTCTTAATACTAGAGTGTCCAAGAAAAGGGACATCATTATTCACAACATTGTGGAGATCTAGAGTTATATATTCCATTTGGTAAACAATGATAATTTATCCCTAATGGGGAAATCGTAAAATATGAAAAATTGTAGATGTGATGACAATCATCACATAGAACCAACTATGACCAAGTAACAAATTTTAATCCAGGGGTGCGTAAAATACTTCGATATCGACCAAAATAGTCTTACCCTTTAACGTCATAGATAAATATTGCAAGAGTTTGTGGGGTTGGATACCATGTCCATCAAATTATTTCAAGGTGGTTGGAGACGAGATAAGTTTAGGAGAACCTAGGGCTCTCCAAAAATCCAAAGACATGACACAGGTGGAGGCTCCCTCATTCAAGACAGTATGATGGACATTATTTCCACCAATCGAAACTTGAATTTGGAATGCTACGTGGTGGAAGAGCCTCTCCTTAAATAAATCCATATTAAACGTTATCAGATTCGATGCCTCCGGATCCATAGCTCCAAGGAATAACAACAGGGTTCTATGTTGACTTGGAAAGTTCTGTATAACTTTGAGGTATGACATAACACAAGGCACTTGCACCAAATCTTCAACAACGTTGTTGTTTTGGGCAGCGTGGAAATTTGGATTAAATGTCATTTTTTGAATTACACTCTAGGGTGGGAACAAAACTACATAAGAAGTTGGCTTCTCAATCTAAAGAGGATTGGAATATGGAGGAGGAGTGGATGTTGAGGGATAATCGACATTATTTCCCTTAGTCTGATCACCTGGAGGAGTTTCATAAGTGTTTTCTTGAGTTGTCACATTAACCGCCTTAAACATGTACACCTCAGAGGCATTCGACGAAGCATCTACTTGGTAGGAATGACCTGTGTTGCCCCCTTACAGAGGGGCATGATTTTACGCAACCAGGTTTTGTTGTTGAACTGATTGGGAGGTACCCTTTAGAAATTTAGTGACTTCCTCACGATGAGGATAGTCTTACATGTAGTTGTCTTCCTCACAAATCATACAAGGAAATTTAGGATTCCTAGTCAATTGAGTATCAGTAGAATGGGGATTAACCGCCTTAAACATGTACACCTCAGAGGCATTCGACGAAGCATCTACTTGGTAGGAATGACCTGTGTTGCCCCCTTACATAGGGTAATTATTTTACACGACCAGGTTTTGTTGTTGAACTGATTGGGAGGTACCCTTTAGAAATTTAGTAACTTCCTCACGATGAGGATAGTCTTACATGTAGTGGTCTTCCTCACAAATCATACAAGGAAACTTAGGATTCCTAGTCAATTGAGTATCAGTAGAATGGGGATTATCCTATTGGTTAGAATATTTATTGGATTTACCCTTATTTTTATTCTTACCTCCTAGTTGCTGAAATGAAGAGGATTGGACCGCATTCACCTCAAAGGTTTGATCAGGAACGGAAGTATTTTTGGCATCGAAAATGAAACTTGATTTTGGAGAAGGTTTGTTTGGATCATTCAATGGAAAAGGGGCATTAGGGATCAGATTATAAAGTGTGTCGGAATGGGAGTATACCAAGTCCAAATACTACGCATGAATGATAGCCTACTCCTCAGTAAAAATGTTTCCCAAAGCAATATCATAGGCGATGGGAGGAAAGAGTGACTTTATAAACCAATCCATGAGGAGTTGGTCTCGAATGGGAGCTTTAATCAATTGTCTTCGTTGTCTCCAGTCATGAATATGATTGGATATGTGGGTGGAAGAGGATTGTCAGAGTGAGGTCAAAATATAGGTACCAGTATCATACCCTATAGGTAACTCAAAATGCATCATAAAAACCATGGCGAGAAAATTAAAATCGACAGAGGAGTTATGTGAAAGCTCAATATACCATTTCCCTGCGGCGCCTGTAAGTGTTCTATGAAAAAGTATAAGACAAATGGAATCATCCATCAAAGAGTTGGAAGAACACCATAAATGGAAAGTCATAACATGATTTTTAGGATCTTCCCTAGGTTTTTCATCAAATTTTGGGATGTTGAATGGAGATTTGGCAAGGATGGTGGGCCAAAATGAAGCATGCTAGATGGGATCATTGGTCAAACGTGACATATCTAGTAGATCTAATGTAGCCAAGAATGGAAGTTTTTGGTTGTCCTGTGGATACTGGTTGTAATCACATGGAATGGTAACACCAGTAGGATCATATCCAGGTTGCAGCGAGATGGAAAATATATAAGGTCCTCCCATATATGGTGGTTTCTCGGGTTGTCCACCCATGTAAGGGGGCTGTCCTAATTGTTTGCCCATATGTTGTGTTTTTCCTAGTTGTCCACCCATATAATATGATTGAATAGATGGACCTCATATGTACTGTGATTGACCTAATGTTTCCCTCATGTATTGAGGTTGAAGGGACTATTGCATTGGAATGATGGGGTTTACAGATTAAAATGGAAAATTTCCTTACGAAAGAATGCCCACCGAACTAGGTTGACCCCACAAAGGGTTAGAAACTCCTAGAAATGGATGTCCAGGATACATGCCAATGGTAGTAGGGATAGAATGGCTTGAAGGAGTGGATTTCCCCTAGGAAGGTTGATATTGTGACCGTGAAGTGTTTCCCCCAGTAAACATTTTCCCTGCAATTGAAGGTTGGCCTCCCATTAAAGATTTACCTACAATGTAGGGTGTACTAATCTATGATGGTAGAGATGGAGGCTTAGTATCTTGTGGAACTGTGGTTGTATGAAGGACTTGACTATCGGCTATCTGACCAATGGAACAACCAAGTAAAGCACTTGGTGTGTGAATGTGCAGAAATAGTGAAGCATGAATACTACCTGACCTGTGTGCAAAATAATTTGTATGCGCCAAAAGATGATGTAATGGTGGAACCGGGTTTGCACCAAAAGATGATGTAATGGTGGAACTGAGTGGTAATCTATAACAAGAAAACGAATCAACATATCTCGTGGACGGTGGATCAGTGAGTGGTGAGCTAAGACGATTAGTAAAAAGAGGATTATTGTAAGATGAAATTCTTTCTATGAAGGTTGTGACCCATTCTTCTACATGATGGTCACTTCTAGGAGCTATGCTCCAGGATTTAGAATTTGGATCCTTGATACTTCCTTCATAAGAAACATTGGGTTGAGGTTATAGAACATAAATTTCCATACCTTGGATATCGTAACATATTTTATCCTAAGGCCGACTACGAAAGCCAAAGAAACACACCCCTAAGAAAAATAAAAGAAATCAACCAAGAAACAATAGGTTCAAGGATCTTCTGAATATGGGATTTCAAGTCGTCAGCGAAGAAATGAGAATCAGTTACCCCGACCTCCACATAACAACCCTTCTTAGTGCAATAAACCCTCACTTTTGTTGGATCACCCTCCAAGGTTACTAAGAGTGTGATATGACATCTGCCCCAAGTACCATGGAAATCCCCCCACAGTCACCTCTTTAGATACCTAGGAAAGGTCACTAAGGATACCAACTCGTAGTCAGCCTTCGGGCAAGTACAGTTGACAATCGAGGCCAAACATATGGGCAGTATATCAAATTCCTAAGCTCATCAAGAGAACTGGATACAAGTGGACTGATAGGTCTCCAAAGGACCCTAAATGGATTTAGTATTCACGAAGAACAGAGACCAAAATAAATGAATGGTTTCTCAAGAAAAACCCCCAATATACGCTTTGTATGCTACGATTGGTCAAGTTTTGGAGGGGAAATATCTTCTATTCTTCCACACGTGACCTCATGTTTACCCCTGTGTGAGAGGGGGGGGGGTTCCCGACTATTCTTATACGAAAGTTTGATTTGTACACTCGCTAGTGTTCTACAATATGTTTATTATTCTTGGATGATTTACTCACTTTACCTAGTGCAAATACCCTAATCATTTTCTATTGTTGGTGTGATAAAACCAAAAATGTTCTGGTTTATTTTATTAGCACGTGGTTGATTTTAATGGATTTTTACTCAAAGGGTTCATGGAGATGAAATTGATGATCGACTCCAATAGGATGCAAAAGAATGAGATGCAGTGCGTTCTTTTTTAGGAATCCTATGTATGGGAAGGAGAAGAATTATATTCTTCTTAACACAAGCAAGAACTCAAAACTATGCAACTTTCAATTTCAGGGATCAATATGATACCAAAACACCAAGAAAATGTGTCAAAAAATCAAAATGCAAATGCAAAACTAGCTCTTTTTCCAAATTTATACCAAAACAAATTCCTAAGGAATGAAAAAACTTCTTTGTTTGATAATGTATGCAAGGATATATGTAGACTTTTTTGCTTCTTAACTTTCAAAAGAAATGAAAGAGATCTATGTTCGACACAAAGAAATACAAGACAAAAAAGTAATCAAACAAAGTGCACACACAAAGATGAGAACTGAAAGACAACAATTTTGAGACAACTTTTTCAATCAAGGACTTAAATATTCAAACGAGAATGAAGAAAAATACTCATGAAAAATCCTCAAAACATGAACAACAAAAACAAGGTTGTGGTAGACAAGAGAGTCCTAATCATCCAGAAAAGAGAGATGTTTCAATGAAGAAGAAATGGATCACAACCAATCAACCAATGAAAACTCAATAGAAGGAAATTAAAATGAGTGATAATTTCAAGTTCTCATTCAAGAACAGTCATAAACAAACTAGGAGTTTATGGGCTAAAAGACTGGGCAATCTTCAAGCACACAAGTGGACTGAAAAGAGGATGAAAAAGAAAATAAAAAAATCTCTTAATAAAATATATTATCAATCTCATACAATAATTTGGAATTGATCACAAATACTCAAGCGAGAACCTCCAACAGTCACAGGGAAAACTGGGCAAAATCTATGAAAAAAGAAGAAACCAGGGCTAAAAAATTGAGTTGTTATAAGAGGTCGCTCCCCCTGAAAGGCAGATATAGCATCCAAGAGTGATGGTCAATACTTAATGGTATCGCAGGAGGAATCTAGTTTTCTCTATGGTGTTTAGACAGGGGGAAACCAAGGCATAATGGTCGCTTAGATGAGGTCTTGTAGACTCAAAATTGCCAAAACTTCTTAGAAAAAGTCATGGTTTTGATGAGCATAAGGCTGCCAAAGAAAAAGAATCAAAGTATAGAAAAATTCAATGGATTCAAAGGGATATAAAACTAATAATAAATATATGTTTCTTCCCAATGAAGTCGCTAATTTACTGTGGTGAGAATTCTCCCCCACGGACAGGTTGAATTCCCCTCACTTGGGTTTCCTACAAGTGAGACAGCCTATAAAAAATGGACACTAACATCCTCCTAAAAAACCATTCTATTTTCTTGCAGGATGGTTGAGATAAAAGTATAAGAGGTGTGTGTACCTGGTTTTTTACAGTTCTCCTTTTTTCTCCAGCATTTGAGCTCCAATCCAAGCATATCCATTAAATAAATTCTAACCTACAAGAACAGAGAAACCTTCTCCTAATACTATCTATGCTAAGGTAATAGAAACCCTACCAACTTGATAAATTACACAAAGTAATCAAATAGACAAGAAATGAACAAGAAATTCTAAGA
Organism: Picea mariana; assembly: GCA_032191745.1. Taxonomy (NCBI): domain Eukaryota; kingdom Viridiplantae; phylum Streptophyta; class Pinopsida; order Pinales; family Pinaceae; genus Picea; species Picea mariana. The sequence goes on along the minus strand of JASDQU010277652.1, from coordinate 3,086 downwards.
TAAATTGTAACATACCCACTACCTAAATCAAATTTTTCCAGTCCTCTATCAGACTCGAGCTCCTAAATAACCATGGACATCCAACGTAAACTGGCTCTTTCTCTCTTCTTCCCCATTCTCAGGTGATCGCGGGTCATGATCGTGGTTCAGTTTGAACGTAGTGCCTATTTGTATTTCGCGCTCCGAAATTGTAGTAATGTTCAAACATTAGACTCTGCAACCACCAAAGCCCGCTAGGGCTAACGTGCATCCCATAGGGATGAATTCCCACGGGGTCGATGAATGGCCAATAGGAATAAACCTCAACAGGAGTAGAGAAAAACAAATGAGAAACGCCCGTTGCGCGGTTAGGTGGTACACAGGTAGCAAGGGAAACGCGACACGGTGGACGTCACGATAGGGAGGGGCCCCACTTCACACGCCACACTATTCTGGACCCCCCCCTACCACTAAAGGAAGAATAGTAAGGGGGATCTAGAATGGAACCTCAGTCGTAGATCTGAACGGGTGGACTCTAGCCATCCATATTTTCTCATCGCTTATCCTAAAGCATAATTCACGTCCTGGCTTAAGTTGACATCTCACCTCCACATCTAATGGTCATTACAGACCCAGATATCCTCCGAAAGAATCTCTTCCGTCCATCAGGGTTTTGACACTTGTGATGTCCCAACAATTTGGTTCACCGATCTCTAAATATCGATACACTCCTCTGCTGCCTTAGCCTCCCGGGCTAAGTCTTTAATCCACGTGACCTCTATCTCACAAGACCACAGCCTTGTCCCTCATCGAGGTTTCGGGGTTTTCAATGCCAAAGTGCATATGTCCACGAAATTCCCGATTTCTTGAATCCCAACTCTCCGGTTTGTTGACAGCTGGCCCCTCATGGTGGCACTATCGTCCTTCTCTGATGTGCGGACAGCTGGCCCCCACTCATCGGGGTTTCGCTTTTCGTGATTCCAAAGTGCACCAATAACTTGTCACCAGGATCTCCGATATCCCGATGAGCCAAACTCTGATGGACGGCTTCCTCGTCGAGACTTTCCCCGATGGCCTGGATCTCTACCACGCGTCCCCACAAGCAGATGGTCCTGATCCAATCTCATGCTTTCGCGACTTCTGGTGCTCTGGAAGTCTTGCCTTCCAAACCTTTGATATTTCGATGGGCTATCGATCTCACCACGTGTC
>JASDQU010277651.1:10783-25688 GCA_032191745.1 Picea mariana | reverse complement strand
ATGTGGTCATTCAATGTAAGGTGGACTAGGTCCACTATATTAATAAAGGCCCACTATGGTAGTTGGATGTAATAAATGTGAGAAGGCTCTCTAGAAGGTTCCTAGGAGATAGGGAGAGCTATATAAAGAAGTCTAGGCAATGTAATGAAACATAATGAAGAATATTGTGATTGTATAAGCAAGGATTGCTTGAGGAGTTTTATCCTTCCATAAGGATTAATATATGGTGTTACCCTACCTCAAGGGCTTTCTCTATTTCTTGTGTTCATGTTATGGTGAATGGTTTATGGTTTATTCTTGGTATTATTGAAGTATATTTGCAGATCTGATATAAGTACTTAACAAACACTGAGTCAATTCTCCTTAAAGACGACATTTTTTCGATAAGCCTTTCCTCAAGAATATTTATCTTACAAGCTTACCTGACGATTCCACTAAGGATGATTCCCTTATTTCTTTGATAATTTCAAGAAAATTATCTAGTGAATCCACTAATGACGAAGCCAACCACGACTTCTCAATGGGACCTGAGAAATTTCAAACCCCTAGACATGAGTAACATCCTGAGATACACTCGACAAATGCCCCCGAAGTACAAAAAGTGGCTCCCTACATTCACTGGTAGTGATGGGGAAAGAGATGACTATCACATGAGTGATTTTTGGGCTTTCTTTCAACTACATCCTATCGGTGATCATGCTGAAGATTTGGCAATGAAACTTTTCTCTACCGCTCTTCATGGAAATGCTAGGAAATGGTATGATGATCTCCCTATTGCTAGCATCACTTCTATGGACCAGTTAGAAGAAACCTTTCTCAAAAGGTGGGGTATGAAATTGGAAGATATCTGAACGTTACTAAAAGAACTCGAGTATGCAAAACAAAATGAAAATGAGACTGTCAGAAATTTCTGGGATAGGTTTGACAAATTGCTATATCAGATTCCTGGGAACCATCATCCTGAAGACAAGTACCTTCTGTATCTCTTTACCAATGCACTCTTGATGCATTTAGGGTTCCTCCTAAGTAAGAAGAGGCCAAAAAAACTCAACGAAGCTTATAACATGGCCATGCGAATCGAGGTAAATATCTCCTTGTCCAAGGGAAAACACATTTTCTCTCTAGGGACCAAAATCGATGACCCTAAAAGTACCCCAGATAATCTTGGTTTGGAAAAATTAGTTTCCCTTGAAAATTTTACCGTTGATTTCCAAAAGAAAGGGGAACAAATCATTGAACAAAAAAATGCTAAGGAAAAATATCTTGATGAGGCTTTCCAACCCCACAGGGAAGGGCAAAGGATTGTTGAAGACATATGAGGAGCTAGAACTAGAACAAGATGATGAAGTATCAACGTGCCCTCCTCCTAGTGAATCCATCCATGAGCCTTTTCCCCTTGCACAAGAAGAAGAGAGTGAGGTTACTCACTTTCCTTTTCAGAATCTTGACAATTCCTTGTGTTATGATTCAGAGAAGGAAGAAGAATTGGAATCCTTGAATGAAGTAGATCTTCCTTGTTGTACAATTGAAGATGAAAGGGCAACTCATGAGGATGAAACAATGATGCATGTTAAAGACACCCGAGTACTCAAAGCTCCTGCACAAGAAGAAACAAACACAGTAAGTTACCCTCCTCTCCAAAACTTTGATAGTTTTATTCTTTATGATTTAGGAAGTGAGGAGGAGATAGATGAGCCCTTGAAATTTTCAAATCCTTCATGTTATGATACAGACAATGACATGGTTAATAAAATTGATGAGTTCATGCATGTTGGAAGACGTAAGTGGGATGTAGTTGGTTATGATATGGACCCCATTTACGACATTGAGAATCATTCCCAAGTGTTTCCTTCACATTTATCACGACATGTTACTTTTGATTTTGACCAGTGGAAACAAGGGGATGATATATTTACCGATACTTTCCAAACACCCAAGGTTGACCTAGTCCCATATTCTCCTGATGATTTTTGGTCATACCTTGAGGGTTTCTGATGAGTACTCCTATGAGTGCTTGGATTCATTCCATGAAGAAGATTACCAACCACCATTATGCTCAGGTCTTGATAGGAGTAAGGACATTGTTTTCTTGAAGAAGGATTCTTGTGACAACTTTCTCCAGCCACCTCCGATTACTTTACCTTGCTGTGTCATTAAAGGTGTAGTTGGGAAGTATATCTTTTGTATTGAGTTTCCTATGAGGCAAACCCTAGAGTTCAAGGGTAGGTTGAATACCTCAAGAAAAAGTCTGTCATCTCAGCCTTTCAACCTTCCTTTAAGAGTTTGTCATTCATCTTCTATATCGTTGTCAATCCCTTCCAAGGATTTCAGATTATGAGGACGTCCTAGGTAGCCAACTTTCAGACCTTATGAGTTAGTTTTCTGAGCCTTTGAATTTTCACAATCCCTTCCTGAAGTGGATTGAGCACTTTCCTCAGAGAGTGACTTGGAATGATTTTATCCCTCCCACCTGCCTCCATGAGTTAGACTTTATGGTTTCCGAGGATACAATACATTCTCTAACCCATGTTATTTGTGTGCTTAACTTATCACTTTTTTGGTTTATGGTGAAGCACAGAGGCAGGTATTGTGAGACATTACTAGGATGGTTTCACTGGTCATTTGACTACACCTAGCATTTAGTGGACAAGTAAGTACAGGTAAGTAGGCATTCGCATTCATTGTACATACCATTTGCATTTCATGCTAGAATAGTTTGTTTTCACACTTGTATATATGCTTGCTTTCATTTTTGATATATATGAGCCGGGGGTGATATCACCACCCCAAATGATTGCTAATAGTTTTATGTTGAGATCAAGTAGGTTACAGGTTATGCCAGAGATTATGAGTTTCTCATGCACTCTACGGTGAGCACATGTCCCCGAGTTGGAGCCAGATGTTATCCCCACTTTAGGGATAACTAGGGAGATTATGTCTTGAGGCCCACAGGTCCTAGACATAGAGTACCAAGAGCCAAATCGACTTGAGCATGGCCCTAGAGGGCCCATATTTTATTTCTTCAACACCTCCACTTTGTCAGCAACAACAACATCCATCACCTCGGCCTGGTCATGTAGCAGAAGTGAGTCTTGCTCCATGAGGTAATGAGTCCGGGTATCATGGTATGTGTCACTCTGATCCTCAAAACCTTTGAATATGTGCATTTGATTATTTTTGTTTCTAACGGGTGCTTGGATCTTATACCTATCCACTTGACCATATATGGGGGGAATAATAGGATGCCCTAGCAATCTTGTGCCCATAGGTTTTGAGTTGCCACTGGGGGGATTCATGAGAATCCATCATTCACTCCCACAATACTTACCACTTTCCATCTTTCCCCCGCTCATGCATCCCATTACATCAGTCTGGGAATTGGGTTGGCCAAATATTTAAGGGTTGTACCTTACCTTGTGGGAAGAAGGGGCTAAAGGCCCATAGGGTAAACGTAGCTGGCAAAAGATAGAAGCCAAAGATGAAACCTCAAGATGCTTTGCTTAGGGATCCTTGAGAAAGAAATAAAATAATTCTCAGCAAGAAACAGAGGGACCCATAAAAATTAATAAAACAAGACCTAGTTAGAGGATAGGGGGTCTCATCATGAACCAACCTATTAGGTCCATGGGCATGTAGCGGTATGACACTACCAACAGTTGTTCACCACGCTAGGGTAGTGGCTCTTGGTGGCATAGCCAAAAAGAAAGGAGGTCTCATCACAAGCCATACTTCTCATTTCCATGAAATGCTTGTGGGTAACATTGCCACCACTGGTCACCACACCAGGGCAATGTCCCCTGACTAGCTTCTTGAAAGAAAAAAGTAATAAGAATAAAGATAAAAGGCATGATTGGGGTTGGAAACATTTGCATCCATGACAGGTGTAACTCACCCTCTATAGAGGCACCCATAGGTGAGCCATGCATTTCCCTACTATCACTGCACCCCTTGCCCATACATCCCTTACCACCTCATCCACTCACATGGCTTGGATTTGATTTCTCCCAGGAACACCCCACATCCAGTGAGCATAAGCCCAATAGGACACCCTAGAGATTCCTCCAAAATTGGCTTGCAGATTAGTATAATTTCTTTGAGCACTTGTCTGGGTAAATGTGTAACATCCTCGGCCACCAACAGGCCGAGCAATGCTACCACTACAGAACATACACTTATATATAATATGCATTAAATAAAATTAACACATTTAACATAGAGTTACTGCAATCATACAGACTTAAATAGAATTAACATCAATTCATACATGCAGCGAAATACATGAAAATATACAAGCATCACAGACATGCATTTTAATTGAAATTAAACACATAATGATACTTATTTTTGAAACTAGAGTAACTCCACAAACTGCATGCATACCTTCCACGAACCTCCCAGCCTTAGACCGTGCTGCTCATCACTCTCAGCAGTAGGTCATCCCCGAGCTGGGACTAAGCTCCACCGGAAAAGGGAATCCTAGGCTAGGCAAGGTCAACATGAAGACACACAGTTTATGCTGATGGATTCTCTCCCAGGAGCCACTTATGACCACTTCTCACAGAATCTCATTCCCCACATGCCTGTCCCACCCCAGGAGTATACACCTTCACTGTCACACATGATAGTCCTTCGGCTGCTAAACCTCCCTTGCCTTAGGCTTCAGCAATAGGTCGAACCAAATTCTCTGAGCTCTATGGCAGCTACAGGACCCCTTCTAGGAGTTCTCACTTCCTCTGTGCACTCTCTCACCTAGAGAGAGTTGCTCACATGCCTGACAACCTACCTCTTCAACCACAACCACCTCCCTCACTTGGAGAGAGTGTTGCACACAGGCCTGGCAACCTTCTTCTTCAGCTCCGTTCCAGCGCAAGGAGGACAAAAGTAAGGCTCAACAAGGAATAGATGATGACAACAAATCACACTTAGCCAAGGGACTTCGTGGCCACAACAACCCACAGTTATGACGCCACACAGCTCATGTAATACACAGGACAACAACCCAAATGGTTAAGGCACAAACTCATATTTGCAGTGTGGATAAACCTGGGTTCACATGACACATATTTCAACCTTTCCTTCCCGACTAGTTTCTCAGATGTACGTGGTTATGCATAGGTCAGACGTAGAGGTAAAATGGGTTCAGACTGAGGATGCGTCGGCTTCTCAGAAAAACCTCACAATTTGGCCTCACAGTTTCGGGTTTCAGAGTTGCGTGAAGTATGCAGAAATCAAGCACATAGGTCACATGGTTCAAATAGCAGACAAAAGAATGGATGACGAACCCCCAAGATGAGATGACTCTTCAACTTTAACTGCATGCGCCCAGGTCAACATTTGTCTTCCTGGAGTTGCATGCATTCCCTTTTTTCACACGTTGGAGCTGTATGCATTGCCTCTCCTAGAACTTAGGATTAAAACATGTCTTTCACACAACTTTGGAATAATAATAAATTATTATTCTCAAGGACTTAAGCTTCTAAGCTTAGCCTCTCTTTCCAACCTTTTAGCCCCCTTTTCCTTACCCACCTTGTGGAAGCTTAGTCCCCCATCACTCTTTCTTCGTGGTCAGTCTGCACACAACAATGTTTAATATTTATTAATGTTCTGCATAATTACATATAAAAACTGGCTCCTGTGCTTTAATACTTAGGCTCTCTGGCCTAATAAACACATAAGCCCACCAACTTATCAACACTTGGCTCACCAGCCTACAAAACATGATTACAATTCATAAACATGATTACAATTCATAATATAACTAGGGCACATCCTTGGGGTATTACAATTTCCTCCCCTTATTTTTTCACTGTCCTCAGTGCAACTCTTTACACAACATCAACAAGATTTTCAAAATCTTAAAAAATATGCGGGTATTCTTCCCTCATAACATCTTCTTGCTCCCATGTCACATTCCTAGGAGCGTACCAGGTCCACTGGACCTTTACAAGCCCTATGGCCCAATTCCAGAGCTGTTTGATTTTTCGGTCCAATATGTGCACATGATGCACTTGCAAGACACCTTCTTGCTCCACCTGAATCACATTCCAATCGATTACATGATTAACATCAGGTATATATTTTTTAAGAAATGAAATATGAAACAAATTGTGTACAGTCATGGATGTGGGTAATGCAAGCATATATGCAAATGACCCAATCCTTTCTAGGATTTCAAATGGCCCACAAAATTTGGCTGCCAACTTCAAACAATTTCCCAGCCTCACGGAACTTCTACTGAATTTCACTTTCAGGAAAACATGCTCTTCCACTTTAAACTCTCCATGGGTTCTGTTTTTATCAGCATAACTCTTCTTCCTGTATTGGGTAGCCTTCAAATTTTGCTTAATATTCAACATTTGTTCTTCCATTTCCTTGAGCAACTTTGGCCCAACCACTGCTCTATCAGCTGGATTATCCCATCTTACTGGAGTATTTCACTTTCTGCCATAAAGTGCTTCAAATGGGCTCATCTTCAACGATGCTTGATACCCATTATTGTAGGCAAATTCTACCAAGTGTAGATAGTCTTCCCATTTAGATGGTTTATCCATCAGATGCATCCTTAGCATATCTTCTATCACTTGGTTCACCCTCTCTGTCTGCCCATCAGATTCAGGATGATAGGTTGTGCTAAAGTTCATATTCATTCCAAATCCTTTGAATAACCCTTTCCAAATTTTGGAGGTGAATTTCGGTTCTCGTTCAGAGACAATTGTCTTGGGAATACCATGCAATCGTGATATTTCCCTCATAAAAATATCAACAACATTAGCTATCTTGTGAGTAGTCTTTATTGGAATAAAATGGGCAGCTTTCATAAGATTTTCCACCACCACCATGATTGCATCACACTGCTTGCTGGTTCTGGGAAATCTTGTGATGAAATCCATTGTCACTACCTCCCACTTCCACTCAGGAATGGGTAAAGGCTGTAGCGACCCTGCTGGGTGCTTGTGCTTAGCTTTAACCTTCTGGCACTCCATACATCTGGTTATGTATTCAACAATATCTCTCTTCATACATGGCCAAAAGTAATGGCTCTTGATTGTTGCCACAATTTTCTGATATCCAGGGTGCCCAACATAAGGCACATTATGCATTTAATTCAAAATCATAAGTTTCAAGTCCTGGACATTAGGTACATAAATTTTGTTCTTGTACATAAGTATTCCATCAGCTTCTAATTTATAATTTTTTCACTTTCTGTGGCATCTCACCTTGTTGTAGTTTTGCTACCAAATCCCTTTACTGCAAATCCGCATTTACAGCTTCCAAAATTCTGCCCTTAATGTCAGTTTGGTACATTATAATGGCCGTAGCATGCAATTCATGCACTCTCCTGCTGAGTGCATCAACCACTTTGTTCTCTTTTCCTTTGATATGCTTGATATCAAAGTCTTACTCACAAAGAAATTCTAACCACCTACTCTACCTAGCATTCAAGCTTGGCTGATCAAACAAATACTTCAGACCGTTATGGTTTGTCCTTAGTTCGAACCTCCGTCCCATGAGGTAATTCATCCATTTCTTCAGAGCGTGTACTATGGCTGCCAACTCCAAATCATGAGTTGCATAGTTCCTTTCGTTCTCTTTCAACTTTCTAGATTCATAACAAATTACGAATCCATTATGACTAAGGACTCCTCCCAGTCCTTCTTTTCATGCATCTGTACACACTACAAAGTCTTCATTTGGATCTACAATCCTCAGGATTGGAGCACTAGTTAACAATTGCTTCAATTGCTGGAAGCTTCTCTCACAATCTTTTGTCCACTGAAACTTATTCTCCTTCCTTTGCAAGGAAGTGATAGGGTGAGCAATCCTTGAGAATCTTGCAATGAGCCTTTTGTAATAGCCAACTAGACCCATAAAGGATCCGACTTCTGTTACATTAGTCGGTGCTGACCATTCTCCGATGGCCTCAATCTTCTCAGGATCCACAACTATCCCATCCTATGAAATGATATGCCCTAAGTAATGGATCTATTTTTTATAAAACGAGCATTTGCTCAACTTGGCATATAGTTGGTGATCTCTTAGCACTTGCAACACCATCCTCAGATACTGTTCATGCTCTTCCTCTGACTTGTAATACACTAGGATGTCATCCACAAATACTATGACAAACTTGTCCAGATAGTCCCTTAATACACCATTCATTAGGCACATTAAAACAATGGGTGCATTTGACAACCCAAATGGCACCACTGTGAATTCATAGTGACCATACCTTGTTCTTAAGGCAGTCTTACTGATGTCTTCATCCTTTATTCTTACCCGGTGATATCCTGACCTGAGATCTATCTTTGAAAATATCTTGGCATCCTTCAACTAATCAAAGAGATCATCGATCCTTGACAGAGGATACTTGTTCTTAATAATCACTTTGTTCAACTGTCTGAAATCGATACACAATCTCAACGTTCCATCCTTCTTCTTCACAAATAGGATCGAAGCACCCCAAGGTGACACACTTGGGCATATATACCCCTTCTTCAGAAGCTCCTCAAGCTTCAATTGCAGTTCTTTTAGCTCTGGTGTACTCATTTTGTAAGGAGTTTTTGACACTGGAGTTGCTCCAAGCATTAGATTTACAGAGAAGTCAATATATCTCTTTGGGGGTAATCTGGGTACCTCTTGGAATACATCTTCAAACTCCTTTAGTACCGCATGATATCCAATACTTGACACATTATCCTTAGGTGTTTCCTCCACATGGGCTGCAAATAATTGACAGCCTTTTCTGTAGCACTTCTTCAACTGCATTGCGGATATTTCTCTGATAGCAACAACTCTGAGAATTCCTTGGACTATTTTCCGATTTCCTTCCTCATCTAGGAAAGTGAATGCCTTGTTACGAAAGTCCAGGATGGCATGGTGCTGGTCCAACCAATCCATCCCAACTAGATAGTCATAAGAACCTAAAGGAATAATGTTCAATTCAGCCTTTGTGCTAAGTCCATTTATGTCCACTGGACATGAATTAACTAACTTAGTGACTTTCCTCTTGGTTCCTGTAGCCAGCTGCACTAACCAAGACTTTTCATGTTTGCTTCTCGACAATTGCAAACTTTCCACCACTCTAGGATCTATATAACTATGGCTAGCCCCTGAATCAATTAAAATAGTAAAGGCATGGTTGTTGATCATACCTTCCACTTCAATCATGTTCGACTGATATTCTGCTTGCTTGTTGTCCACGGTTGTGTAGGTCCTGGTTATTCTACTGCCCATGTCCTCCACTGTTTGAACTTGCTGAACATTGTCGACAATTCTCACTTTGTAATTTCTGTGGGGGCAATCTCTGTACCTATGGTTTCCTTTACAACCCCAACATTCCATAGGTGGCTGTCTTGGCATCTTCCCACCCACTTTAGCCTTCTTGGGCTCTCTAAAATATGGTTTTACTTGAGCACTTTTCCTAAAAAAGGGTGTCTTAGTTTCCTTCTTCCTCTGATCCATCTTGAATTTCTTCTTGTATTCCCAAGTCTTCTGGAAAGTAGGATTCTCTCTTTGCTGCTCATATAAACATTTCACTCTTCTTATCATTTCTTCCATAGTTTTTGGGTCATCATAATGAATCTTGTCCCCAATGGAAGGTGACAGTCCACTTAGATACCTTTGAATCTTGAGAGTCTCATCTTTGATGAACATAACATACTTCAGTAACTCCAAAAAATTTTGTTCGTATTCATCAATGGTCATGCTACCGAGATTGAGTTCAAAGAACTCTTTCATCTTTCTGTCATAATATCTCTTAGTCAAGTATTTATTCTTGAAATACCTCTTGAATTCTTTCCAAGTGATATCTTTCTCTCTATTGTGTTGTACCTGCACAAGTTGATCCCACCACATGGATGCTTTTCCTTTTAGTTGATACATCACAATTCTTCCTTCTGCATGAGAGGAATAATTCTGCAGTTGAAAATATTTCCTCATGCCAAGCAACCATGTCTCTGCATCTTCCTCCTTCTTATGCTCTCCATCAAACGTTGAAGGCTTAATCTTGTTCATTTCTCCATTTAGTTCATCCACTTCAGATCTCCTATGTTTTTTGGTAGGATATGGGCTTGAACTAATGTGTGCCCTCCTCTTGGAGTGACCTTGGGAGTGATGATGGTGTCTACCAACACTCCTTGATATTATTCCCTCAGATGTCTGGTGACTCCCTATTTTGCTCGAGTCTCTCTCCTCGTCCAACTTATTTTCTATTCTCTCAAGACACTTCATCAACTTTAAGTTGAATTCTCCCTGTTGTTCCTTAGATTTCATGATCTTTCTGTTGTCTGCTCGGTGAGTTTGGGCATCTTTTTGCAATCTTTCAATGATTTTCATCATATGTTCTTCCTTATCTATCTCTTCTCCATGTCCATTAGAGTTTGACCCTTCAACTCCCAAATGAGCACCCATCCCTTTAGCTTCATTTTCTGAACTAGAAGCATTATGTGCCTTCTCCATTTCTCTACACTCAGTGGAAATTCGCTTCAGTCCTGACACTCGTTGAACTCTGCAAACACAACGTGTAGTCAACCAGAATTTGTCAGGCCATCATTCCTTAACAAATCCCACAGAATTCATAAACTGAATCTATTTTAAGAAACGTTCAGATTTCATGAATTTTCCCTAGCTATGCTCGACTCTGTAACAATTTCAGGCCTCAGTCATTTTCTCTTAGCCCCAACCCCTGTGACCACGGGATGTGACCAAACGCTAGATCGATAGGCACTTAATCAGGACTTCAGGTTCCGAAGTCTTCATAATACATCACAACAGACTCTTGGAGTTCCGAATTAACGAACTCACGAGGTAGGGTGGATCAACGGTCCACATCTACCCAACATCAAATGACTGAAACTTGCTGTGGAACCTCAGGCGTCTGAGTTTCGGGTCTTCAAGACTTCAGAGGATCTCGCATCTGCACATCCAAATTGTTAGTCTCCGAACATTCCCAATCAACTTTGATGACGTCATTACGTCACATTACTTAACATTTTTCCAATTGCGGGGGCATGCAATGGTTGTTTGAAGTAACTCATTTTTCATCCTGCAATTCTTCTGATGCTGACACGTAACCCCTCATTGAAACCAAGGTTTGGATTGTGGGACTGCCTTGGAGAATTAGCTTCCGTGCAACTTGGGTCCCCGCAATGTCTCCTGGTCGTTGATCTTGATGTATTGTGATTAACGCCACTGTGGGTCCTCCGACCTTTAACTAGGTTACGTAACCTCGGGCCCCACTAACCCTGATTATACAGGATGCCACATGGCAGAATACTAGCAACTTATACGTGGCCCATTCAGATTGGTGACACTCGTCATGTTCCAAATTCCATTTCAATCTTCCACAGTTCGGAATCCACTTACACTTGGCACACAAACCATGTGTCCACATCACCTCTAGGTGATGTCATCATGAATCACCACTTAGACTCTTTAGGCTTCAGGGGTTTCAAGTCCTCCATGCTCACTTTCTCCCGGAGAGCTTTCTCTCGGTGTTCACGATCTACCGACGCGTGTCCTCCTTCACAATCAACGACTATGAGTGACTTTGACATTTCAGGCTTCGAGAGTTTCAAACTCACAACACTTGCCTCCACTCGATGTACTTCCACCCGAAGTACAGAATCTCTTGATGCGTGTCCTTCCCAATGGATGATTGCGATCTACTTCGACCTTTGAGACTTTGGGAGTTTGTCACACTCCACACTTGAAATCCTATGAAGTGACTTTCCTTTGCCTTCCTGGACATGAATCTAATGGTCAGGCTCTTTTCCTATGATCTACGGTGTAGATATCCTTCGGACTTCAGAGCTTCAAGTTTCAACCTTTCTCTTATCTTTGCATTCATTTTCACCGACGTCGTGAAGTCCGAAGTGCTTCCAAGTTATCCTTTCTGCACTTTTTCTAGATTTGACGGTCGTAAAGGTTTTTCCTCTCCTTCCGAACAGATCATACGGCTCCAACACCCCAAGTGTTGAGCTCTCTCTCTGTGGTCAAATACCACATCGGCTGTGGTCTTATTCTACAGCTACTCCTCCTGAGATTCGTAACACGACCAAGTAACCCCTTGGCACTCAGAAACATTCTCAGGTTCGAAATTGGTTCCTCCGAACACCATTTCCACTCGAAACCTTGGGTTCAAAGACCACTTATCCGCCCCATCCAGGCTCAGCGTTGAAACCTTGGCTCTGATACCATATTGTAACATCCGCGACCACCAACAGGCCAAACAATGCTACCATTACGGAACATACACTAATATATAATATGCATTAAATCAAATTAACACATTTAACATAGAGTTACTGCCATCATACAATTTTAAATAGAATTAACAACAATTCATACATGCAACGGAATACATGAAAATATACAAGCATCACAGACATGTATTTTAATTGAAATTAAACACATAATAATACTTATCTTTGAAACTGGAGCAACTCCATCAACTACGTGCAGAACTTCCACAAACTTGCCAGCCTTAGACCACGTTGCTCATCACTCTCAACAATAGGTCACTCCCGAGCTGGGACTAAGCTCCACCGGGAAAGGAAATCCTAGGCTAGGAAAGGTCAACAGGAAGACACATAGTTTATGAGGATGGATTCTCTCCCAGGAGCCACTTATGCCCAATGCCCACTGACTCTCATTCCCCACATGCCTATCCCACCTCAGGAGTATACACCTTCACTGTCACACAAGACAATCCTTTGGCTGCTAAACCTCCCTTTCCTTGGGCTTCAGCAACAGGATGGACTAGAAATGTTTGAGCTCTGTGGCAGATATAGGACCCATTCTAGGTGTTCTCACTTCCTTTGCGCACTCTTTCACCTGGAGATATTCGCTCATAGGCTTGAAATCCTACCTCTTCAACCACAACCACCTCCCTCACCTGGATAGAGTGTTGCACATAGGCATGAAAACCTACTTCTTCAACTCTATTACAGCACAAGGAGGAGAACAATAAGGCTTAGCAAGGAACAAATGACAACAAAAAATCACACTCAGCCAAGGGACTGCGTGGCCACAACAACCCATAGTTTTGACGCCTAACGACTCAGGTAATACATGGGGCAACAACCCAAATGGTTAAGGCATGATCTCAGATATGCAGTGTGGATGAACCTGGGTTCTTAGGACACACTTGTCAGCCTTTCCCTCCCGATTGGTTTCTCAGATGTACGTGTTTATGCAGAGGTCAGACGCAGAGGTAAAATGGCCTCAGACTGTGTTGAAGGAAAATATCCATTCGGACAGGTAGATCTCCTCTTGAGAGCTAGACTCTTAACTCTTAAGACATAAGATGCTTATCGTGGTCACTGACTTCCTTTCACATCTAGATAAACTAATGTGCGAGGAGGAAGGAGAAAAGAAGTACCTTTTACCGGTGTTTGTCCCTGCACGGTCCGAGTTGAGCTCCAATCTTTCACTCCTCGATAAGCCCTGTAGACAAAAAAAAGTACAACTACTTCCTACTCGACTGATATTAGCTCAAAATAGACCTATCTATTAGAGACAAGTTCATGTGAGATTAAGCACACACAAACTAGAAAGAAACAGGCCAAGCATATTATATTGATGAGAACAACAACGAAGGAAACCTACAACCGTAGATGCGAGTTCAGCAGCTTCATCAAGTCCTCCTTGTCTAACCCTTGCTCAAAAGATCTACGATCAGAATGACAATAACTTCACTGATTATTCTCCTCCACTTTACTATGTGTTTCCTATGAGATCATAGGTTTCATGCTTCCAATCCTTCCCCCCTTTTCACCATAAGAAAGCCTGCTTATATAGGCTTGGAGAGGCCCAACCACCTGAGATATCTTTGGGGTAAGTTGAGGATTTTCCTCCTTCAGTTAGGGATCTTCCCTAAGATCATGGCTTGACTAAGGATTCGAATCCAATTGCCTTCAAATATTGAAGGAATCTTTCCCTCATTCTTCTCAACAAATCAACTGCTGCCCAGAATAGGTAGCGCTCCTTCAAAAGGGTAGTCAGAGCATTATAACGCTCCCAAGTAAGGTATAGGGGGGCGCCAACACTCCTAATAGTAAAAATGCTCCTCCAAAAGGGCTGTCAGAGTGTTATAACACTCCCTAACAGTCTATAGGGGGGCGCCAACACTCCTAATAGTGGTATAGGGGAGCGCTCTCCTCTAAAAACTCAATTTGAATGGTTCTTTCAGATGGAAAGAGGTTCATAAACCCAGTTAACCATTCCCCTTCTTCCAAATCAAATGTTTGAGGTGTTTCAAGTGTCTTTTTGATGTCGTTATAAGTGCGACATAGGCATTATGGCAGTATTCTTTTCTTGACACTTGCGACACTTATGAGAAAAATGCGACACTTGCGACACTTTTAATGACGACACTATCGAAGTGAGTAATTTTGATGTGTAACAGATTGCCCCCCAAAGTATGAAGTTAATAGACAAGAAATGATAAATGAAATTATTTGTAGACTTGCAAGCAAGGGTATAGATGCAGAGAACCCGACAAAAGCTACACACAAACATCCATCAAATAGTATGACATGTTTCAAACCCAAGGCGGGCATACCTATTCTTGGGTGATAAATACTTGCAAGATATGGCCGCCATAAAATACACTGTAGATCCATAATTGTATTGATAAAAGGTATAGCCATTGAGGATACATTGTGGATCTATACTCCTATGACCTGAACTGATCATAGCCATGAATAATACACAATGGATCTATGAGATGACAAGACATAGCCATGACCAACACAAAGTGGATCTATGTAACAGTATATGTGTCATTGTTCAAAAGAAACTCTTGCACAACCTGAAAAAAGTACATATCAGAGTGATCACTCAACCCAGGGTCTTCTTACCGATCCCGATGTAGTACAAATCTAACCATGTGAATAGATGTCCT
>JASDQU010277646.1:1522-14779 GCA_032191745.1 Picea mariana | reverse complement strand
TTATTTAGTTTTTGTTTAATTCTTGTTGATACCTTTATTGTTTTCTTTCTAACCTTTTGCATTACAGCTGTCATGACTAGAAGAGCCCAACTAGGCATGTAAGTGCTCACTTTTTGCTCACCCATTGACGAAAAGAGCACGAACACCAACCTTAATCAACACCTTGTTCTTTCCCTTGTTGCCTCACATAAATGGGAGTTCCATCAGATGGATGTTAAATCCGCCTTCTTGCACGGAGATTTGAAAGCATAAATCTACATGGAACAACCGCCTGGCTATGTCCAGAATGACTCTAGCCTTGTTTTTCACCTTAAGAAATCTCTTTATGGTCTCAAGCAAGCTCCCCGAGCTTGGTATGCCAAAATGGACAGCTTTCTTATTGCCACTGGATTCTCTAGATGCCATTCTGATCCTAATGTCTATACCAAGAAAGTATGAATCCATCTCATAAACCTTGTCCTTTATGTGGATGACCTTATCCTTACTGGTAGTGACTCAAAAATTTTAAACCATGTGAAAACTAGCCTTAAGAAGAAATTTGAAATGATAGCCTTGGTTTAGGACCTATCACTTGGGCCTGTAAGAAACAACAGACTATTGCACTTTCTTTAGCAGAAGCAAAGTACCGATCAATGGTAAATGCAAGTCAGGAAGCCTTGTGGCTTCGATAGATCCTTTCAGAGTTTGGATTCTAGCAACAACATTTGACCAGCCTTTGGTGCGACAATCAAAGTGCCATCAGGCTTGCCAAAGAACCATTTCAACATCAACGCAGCAAGCACATCGAGCTACACATGCACTTCATCAAAAATCTCATTCATGATCAAGTTATTGAAGTGCTATTTTTCCTTACAGAATATCAAGTTGCAGACATTTTCACAAAGTCTCTTACAGAAGTGAAGTTTTCCAAACTTCGATCTATGTTAGGAGTTCAGGAAGTTGTCATTAAGGGGGAATAGGCTCTAATGCCTCCTTCCTTCTCCTATTGTGTCACTATTGTAAATCCTTCAATCCTATCCCAAGTTTTTCTTAAGGGGGGATGTTAGGATATTTAGACACTTAGGAGTTAGTTAAGATCTACTTGGTCTAATGTGTCGTTAGGTAAAAGTGTGTTTCTTAGTGTGTTTCTTTATTATGCATTTTTAGTTAGGAAATCCAACAGTCACGATGTGTTCCTAATATAGAGTGATCCGACGGTTCATACTCTCCTCGATATTAATGGCCATTGATCCATGGCTTAACACCCGATTGGTACATGATCTCTATTTAAAGAGAATGGAGGGTCATTTGTTGATGATCGATTGTGAGAAACTCTCTTGTAAAATATCTTTGTAATCCTTTTCTTTTGAATTAATAAACTGCCCCAAGTGGCCACGTTGGCTGGGGCCATGGATGTTTTCCCGTAGGGGTTTTACCACGTTAAAAAATCGGTGTGTTGATATTTGATCTGGTTATGTGAGTGGTTATTGAAATTGTTCATCCTCTGTTGGAATACCTGTGTTGTCGAACAAGAATCACTAGAGATTTCAACATAGAGATTTCCTATCCAATAACATTATCTTTCAACATTGAGATTTCCTATCCAATAGCATTGGGGCCCTAGAAAGAAGTGGAAAAACCTGAGGGATTACATTGCAAAGAATGAGGTTCATTTCTTTGGGTTTTGCAAGCTGAGGGGAAAATAGAGTTGCTAAGTTGGGAATCATCATGTGATTGAGTAGACGATGAGAGCTTGATAGTTCATTGGTGTGTGTGTTTTAGAGTTGGCCTAGGCACCCATCCTTGTAGATTCATAAACTTGGCTTGGGGGTGGCCTATTGTAGAGAGTCAATGTGCAACACAACATAAGGTTTGGTGGAACGTCGAATGTTTGCAACTAGTTAGTGAATATTTTCTTTAAAGATAAGTTATCTATTTATGTTCTCTTTTTAAGTTGTATTTCCATGATATATTTTTCTTCGTACTATGTTTATAACATGCTTGTTTGTTATTAATGTTGTGCATGGCATGAGAAATTATATATATATAGTTCTTGATTGTTGGATATGCTTGCATCATGCTTCTTTCATTTATTTAATTGGTATCAAATTTCAAATTATGTCCAAGAATGTAGAATTTGTTTCAAGAACGCGATGTCTTGAGGTACCCGGGCATGGGGGTAAGTTACAAGTGGCATCATATGTACTGTTGTAGTCAGGGAGAAAGTACGAAAAGGTTGCCACTAGATCCTTACATAGATAAATACAAGTTATAACATCATATATAGAAGAACACAAGTATACAGATAGACATACACAATAGTGGGAGAACCATCAAAGCATTTTATTAGATGTAGCCAAAAAAATATTTGTCTTTCCATTACATGGTAGTGTGTGTGTGTGTGTGTGTGTGTGTGTGTGTTTGTGTGTGTGTGTGTGTGTGTGATGTACAATTCCTAGTCGGTTACATTCCTTAACTTTCTCGTTGGTCAACTCTAATTGTGTATTCGACCGACGTCCCTAACTAGATACTACAATGGACTCGACTGGGGGGGTCTAGTCGAAAGAACCAAATAGACCCTACAACATCTCCTCCCACCCCCTACCTCAATTCATTGCTCGTCCCGAGAAAGAGGGGGTTGTGAAAAAATTACAAAATTACAAAATTTTCTACTATGTCCTTCTGAGGCTATTACAAAATGAGAATAAGAAAGAAAAGAAGAGAGAATGTTGGAGTCAAGTTATAGTGAATTCTCTTTGTTTGATGAATCGTAGATGTTTCTATTTGTAGGTATACCACTGCTTTAGTACTACATTTTTTGAAGTTTCAGGCTTTATATATAGCTTTCCAACTTTTTCTTAGTTGAATTCTAGAGTTTGGCAACATCCCTAGTTTTTGTTTATGTCCATAGTCAACTTTTCTTCCCACAAAAGAGTGTTACTTGAAACAATATTTTCATATTTTCTTTCTATGCTCCACTCAAGTAACCTGAATTGGATTTTGACTTACATAACCTATCTTAGGGATGACTCTTGAATGTCCCTTTGTCCTTGGCATTGAGCGAATGGTACCAAGGAGGAACATTCCTTCTTTCAGTGATGGTGAGTATCTTCTCCCGATTTATGTATCCAAGATGGTTTTCCAACTTCTCCCTTCTATAGATCTGGATTAGGTGGGTCATTGTTTGCAACATTAGTCATCATAATAGTCTATTTTTAGAAACATAACTGCTTGCATAATGGTTTCTCTTTGTTCCTTTAGCTCTGATATATAGGGGTCAGTTTCGTGATTCTGAAGGAAACTAATAGGATAGACAGACTCTTTGCACGTAACTTAATATTCAAGGATATCAGATTTTCATGGATATGTGTGTGTGATGATGGTTGATGTCCTTTATTGATGGAGTGGATATTGGTGGTATGGGATCAACTGCTTTGTTGTACACTTACACAATCTTCACTATCTTGATGAGAGGTATTCCCATGTACTATCATTTTTCCTAGCCAACTGTCTATAGATCACATGAACTATTGTATGTTGTTACGATGTTGTAGTAGCTATCCATTTATCGGTAATGGTTTTGACATTTATTATTGATTTGTGTGAAGAGACCTCTCTATCTTTGGCGGTGGTTGAAATATCTGTATGTGTCTGCTTCTGGTCTCCTGATGATTTGATTAGTATTTTTCTTTTGAATCTATGTTTGTATTATTGATGGTTTGATCGATATGCATTTTATTTGACTAACATTTCTCCAGGGGTATTTTGTGAAATAAAACCTTACTGGTGTCCCCCCTTCCGTTAAGATTTCAGTAGCAGGGTTGTAGCTTATTATGTATGATATTTCTTTAGTCAGGCCCCATTGACCAATTTATTAAAGGGTTTCCCTTGGAGTGTTTTTATCTTTAATACTCCTGAATTTCATATGTCATCGACCACATATGGCCCTAGACATGAGGTTACCATCTTTATCGTCTTTCCTTTTACTTGAATATTGTATAGGAGTACCAAGTCCCCATCATTAATATTTTTTTTCCTTGAGATGTCGATCATGCCATGCTTCTTGCTGGTTCTATTGGATTTCCTGATAATGTTGTGCAAGCATTCTTTCCTCTTCTAATTGATTTAGTTGGTAGAAACATTTCCTTGTATTGCGTATATGGTCGAATTCCAACATTGATGCTATCTGACTTGCATTAGAACAAAAGTGAAGTGGTATAGCGTCCTCCTAACCAAAGACTAACTTGAAAGGTGTTTGTCCTGTCAATATTTTATATGTTGTTTGACAACTTTGTTGGCATGCGTATGATAGGAAATTGTCTTTTTATGGTCAATCATAAATTTCTTGAGCAAGACTTCGATTGTACTATTGATAAAATGTGTGCCTTGGTCATTGATTATTGTCACAGGGCATCCAAAATGGGTTACTATATTTTCGTAGATAAATTTTGCGGTTACTCCCTTTGTACAATTCTCAACTGGTTCTACTTCAGCCCATTTGGTTAAATATTCAACGGTTGTAATCATATATTTTCCCTCGTCCTTTTAGATGTTTTCGGGAAAGGTCCAACAAAATCAATAGCCCATATTTAAAATGGTAAATTGGGATTTACGAAATGTAAGGGAATCTCATTTTTCCATACTGGTTGGCCTATCCTTTGGCACTTATCACATTTCTTTATTTTCTCTCGATAATCTTTATATAATGTTGGCCACCAAAGACCGGCTTGCAAAAATTTCCTAGATGTCGTATCAGCCTAGAAGTGACCTCCTGCATGCACCTTAGTACTGATATCTTCCCTTTCATGCTCTACTGCACACCTCAACAAAATATTATCAAGTCCAAGCTTGTAAAGGTAACCATTCATTAAGGTGAATGGTGCAACTTTCATTGCTATAATTTTCCATTTATTGGTTGGGAGATCATCTGGTGCTTTCCTTTATTCTGAGAAATTTGAAATTTCTTCTAGTTATTTAGGGATTGCTTCTACTCTGAATAATTTTTCATCTAAGAAATCATCTTTTATTCCAATCATATCTTCCCTTGTGTCCAAACAGGATAGGTGATCCAACTCGACATTTTTCTTCCTATTATAACCCTAATTTTCTCCACATATGCGTACCTGGCATTTGGCCCTCTTACCTACAAATTTTTCCAGGCCATCACTGGGTTGTTCTTCTTAAAAACTCATTTTTTGAAGATGTGCGTGCCCTGCACCAATACTGCCTGCGTACATACACTTGCTGCACCACTACAACCCATGTACGTATGCATGTTGCACCACTACATTCCGCATATACTTGCAAAAATTAAAAAGTTGCAAGGAATTCGTTGAGATTGCAGGCTATTGGGTAGTTTCCTAACTAATCCACTGCCTATAGCCCGTCACCCAACCGAATAACCATCCTTTTCCCATATAAAAGGAGGTATTGGGGTCTCATTCCACATCTAAGCATAAGAACAGTGAAACTATGCATGTTTCACATCCCCTCCTTGTCCCAAGTATTTGCAGCCTTCTTGTGAGAATTGCCTCAACTTTCCTCATTTTTACCTTTTTCCTCCATAAGAACCCATTCCATTTCCCAAGAATAAGTGTGAGAAGACAAATATATGCAGAGGTGCACTTGGAGCTTGGTGAAGAGGAGCCCAGATCGGGTTCGAGGAGCAGTTGCTGACTTTGGTTGTAAGTAATCATTGTATTATCAATAAAAGAAATACTTTTCTTGTCCCAATAACATGATGTGTCAAATGTTTTCATTTGTTTTATGTTTTTATTCTAGCATATAACCCTTATTTATGTATGAAATCTATGCTCGTATTTCTCTATTTATTTTTCTTTGAATGCAGACCGACCTTGGGAGGAGGTTTGCAATCAACGGAGCTATCAAGCGCGAGAGGATCTACACCAGACACGGAGTAAAGTTACAGTTACTAGATCCATCTCATTTTATTTTTCTTTCATAAGTCTGGGGTATGTTTGGGGTAGTTAGATAAGTAAGAGACTTTTAAACAGTTATTGATCTACCTACACATTAAATATTGGTGTAGCCATAGGGGGTTTTTCCCACGAGCACTTCCCTGGTCGGATTATTACTTCGAAGTCAAATTCTTGAAATAGTAGTATCCATTGACCAATTTTCCCTTGGTGCACTAGTTTGTATACTAGGTATTTCAATGCCTTGTGATCTTTGAAGAATATAAATGAGTTTTCTAATAAGTAGTGCCTGGATTTTGGTAGGGAGAAAATCACTGCTAGGGCTTCGCGTTATGTTGTTGAATAATTTCTTTCTGCCTTGTTTAACTTTTGACTGGCGTATGTATTGGGGGGTTCGATTAGGTCATTGTATGGATGGGATAAAAATAAGCCGACAACGATGTTGGATGCGTCGACATGAACGTGGAATTTCTTCAACGAATTTGAGAATATTAAGATAGGTGCTTCTACCAACTTTCTTTTTAATAGTTCAAATGATGTGTTGCATTCCCGACTCCAATAAATTTTGGCTTCTTTCTTTAATAAATCGTCGATTGGAAAATTAATTTCAGAATAGTGATGAATAAACTTTCGATAGTATCATGTGTGCCAAAGGAATATTTTGATTTTCTTCTGGTTCATTGGTGGTTTCAGGTCGAGAATGAATTTGATTTTAGCCATGTCAACTTTAAGCTCATCTTTACATATCATTAGCATTAGAAGTCACTACTAGATTGTTGTAGGTGTAAGCCTAATACCCATTAGAATTTTTGTAGGTTTATAAAAAAGTAATGAATTGTAATCCAAAGTGTCACGAATGGATGAGAAACTCAATTTAATATATCAACACAAAATCTCCACACAACATACTCCAACAAGCAAGGTTTGAACAATCTTAGATCAATTTTTGAATATTAGTGAAAATAAGGAAGAATGAAGGAGAAGAATTAAATATATGACCCAAGTTACATCAGGAACTTTGGCACAGAGACAGTGGAATTATTACTAACAAGGAACCTCCTGGTAAATAAGAAAATGTTCTTTGACAATCCTTGCATTAACAAATTTATAGTAAATTGGTCATTGCATATCATGAACATAAGTGCTAAAGATAAATACTTCATCAGTAGATAATACTAAACAAAGACAAGAATAATAGCATGAATGACTATAAAAGGATTTGATCTTCAATTACTCAAGAGTCTTAAGTATGTACATACATAGTGTGGGAACTTTTTACAGTCTCCAACCAAAAGATAAAGCTTCATATCCAACCATTCCAACCCTCTATTGGAGTCATATCACTCTTTAAATAGAAAATTAAATCAATAATTCCTCTATGACTCATTACCTAGATCTATCATAGGATTGTGTGCCTTGGAGAGATGCGGCAATAGACAAACAAACATAAAATTAACAAACTGCTAGATTCCAAGAAGTTGTTGGCGATGATAAATGCAACTACAACCAACTCCTGTTTGGAGATCTAGTGGAGATGGATCTCATGTACAAGTGTCCCTTGATGTCTAAATGCCTCCTAGGGAACCATTCAAACCTCCTCTAACATCTGGAAGCTCTCCCATAACTTGGATTTATCAGACTGTTAGAGTTTGCAGCGCATCTGTAAGATTCGCTGCAAACTTTCATGTAGTTGATGTTTTCGAATTTTATCCCAAATGACGAACTAGGTCGGGTTGATTGTTGGTCAGCACGTCAATGACATTATGATTCTTCTCCACAAAAACTTTTAAAAAACCTAGTTCATATTTTATAAAATATTATACAAATATGAGTTTGCAGCGTACTAATTCCTTGCAAACTGTTTCAATTTCAGCAAGTTCACAGCACCTCTGCAAGATTCGTTGTGAACTTTTGTGTACTTGACAATTTGCTTTTTTCTCATAGCTTGAAAATATATCTTCTGCCTGTAAAAATGTTTTACCTATCTATGTAGGGGCAATGATCTCTTCACCATCTGTTTTTCCTTTGCAATGGCTTCTTCACACATATCTATGTTTTCTTTAAGTTTAATTCTAGCTTGTAGATTTTCCTTTTTCAGTTTTTTATTCTCAACCTTTGTCTCTTTTATTTTCTTTTTGAGCCCTTTGAAAGTGGGATTTATCTCTTTAGAAGGAGACTTTAGTTCAATAATTTCTACAGGCTCTTCAAGAGATTTGTCTTTGGCTATTTGCTGAGTCGGTGCTTCATATGCATCTTCTTCCATGGCAAGTCAAATAAGAGTACAAACCTCTCTGATAATTGTTTCCAATAGACTGTGTGCTGAAATCTAGTGAATCTAGGGTTTTGTTGCAACTAGGGTTTACACTAGAACAATTTTGTAGAGACAAAAATGTAATTTGAAGATACAATCCTGGATGAAATGATGATGACAAGGCTAAATGCATACTCAAATAACAAGATTTCGAAGCAACTAGAAAAACAGAGAGTTCATAATGCTAATTTGGTTTGCAGTAGATGGACTTTTAGCAAAAGAATTTTCAGTTTCAGAGATAAAATGTGAGTTGATATTTTGAGTGGAAAGATGACATCTAAAACCTGAGTGAAGGAAAGTTTAAAGGAGAGGTTACTCACGTCAACATGCTTAGGGTTTCAAATCGTGTGTACCTTGACTCCTTTACATACTATGTGTTAACAACTGGCTCCATAGGGGATGGAGACATACATGTGAGGCTCCAAGAACATTTGCAGTTCCAGTGCCTTATCCATTGGGCTATGGAGTCAATATTTCTTATCTACTGCAAACCAAAAATTGAAAACAAAAAGGCTCAGAATCGAGCGTATTTCCCTACTCTAATCATTTGACCTATGCTTGATCAAGTGTAATGAAACTTCCAATGAAGCCAAAAAAACATCTCACTGATGAAAATAACTTTTTTCATACATCTCTTTGATAAAACCCACAACAAATGTAACAAATGTAGCAGAAAGTCGATGAGAAGTTGATACTTACAGCTACAACTTTCTTGCATGGTGAAATCTCCAGCACTGGAAACTTCTGAACATAAATATTCCATGTATATGGCTATGAGATCATGAATAACATAACAAAAATTTGGATGAATTAGAAGACTAGGTTGCTCCTTCGTATTTTTTTCTCTATTGACAAGAATGTAATCCTCTCGATATCCTTGAAACATTCCATAAATATCACATGCTTCAAAATAATCATGAACAACAGAATATTTTTATGAGTGTTGATTATCTCTTTGGGAAAAAAAATTATTTGCAGATGCTTATACATAAATTTTCTCCCTTTTAGTTGCTTGTTGGCTTTCTTCCTGGAGTGAAAGATTTTGACCAGAATTTAAGAATATATAATCTTGCATATTATCATGAACAAAAATGGTTTACCGATCCCCAATATCAACAATCAGACGCTTTGAAATGGCAGTTTGTTTCTTGAACAACTGATAATTATCTTCTACAAAATGATCTTCATGATAATATTCATAAACAAAATCATCCCTTTGCTCATAAATAGGAGAATATTCAATTGTATATGTAAATTCATCTTGCTGGTGTGAGTTATAAGCATGCACATTTGCATCCTCAACAATACAAAATTATGATTTAATAATTTCAAGATTTGAAAAACAATTAAGATCTGAAAATGATGCACAAGCATGTTGAAACAATTGCAAGCTCGGATTAGATTTATGTTGTCCATATCCTTCCTCTGATTCTTCTTCATCCAAAACATTGCCTAATATCTGACTAGAGAGTTGTGCGCAAGACCAAAGGTTGCTCTCAACTTCCTCTGCATCAACAAACATTTGTTGCAAAGATGGTGGATTTCTTTCTCTGAGGTAAAGGAATAGATCAGGATGTTGTGCCACTGCATATTGTTCCATGGAAACAACTTCAGAGGGATGGATTTCAATAGGCATACTACATATAAAATTGTAAAACCTCATGTTGAATGTAGCAAGAACTTCATCCTTCTCTCTCCTCAAAGCACAAAACTCAGTTAAGTATTGATCAAAGGATTTGTTCTCTCCCTAGTATATTGAGAATGCACTATATAACTCAACCCATGAACCAATAGAACCAACCTCCATATTTTTAAACCACAAAGAAACATCCCCAACCAAAGATTTGGAAAATAACCTCATGACAACATCAACTTGCATGATTTCCAAATTGTCAATGAAATTTTGAAAATCTCTCAAATGTTTCTCGACTGTGATATGATCTTCCCCAATAAAAAGAGGTAGATATTCTAAAACATTGGGAGGGTAAGGATGAAGAGTAGATGGAAACTTTAAGGGTTAAAATTTTTTCTCTCTAATTATAGACTGAACATTAGTGGGTTGAGCACCAGGTACAACAGGTTGATTGCAACATATAACAGAGCTTACGGGAGGTAAATCAACTTTGTAATCCACATGGCTATATGGATGATCAATTTCAGGAGATATTTGGATACAAACATCATTATCACATGGTTTGGACAAAGGAAAATGATCAAAATCAATGATGCAAGAAGAGGATAAATATTCTTCTTTCAAGGAGGGATATATAATAGTGGATTGATGGTCATTCGAATAGACAAAGAAAAGGATGATTCTTCTGATATGTGAAGGAAAATACAAGAAAGAGATGATGAAAAATAAAATAATTTCCTGAAATAAACTTATGACTTGATAACTAGACTTCCTGTGTCTTCCTTTCATCTTTTTATGTCTGGGCTCGTTCTTCAGTGGATTCTTGTGACTGATTTGAATCACCAACAAGTTCTTCAAGTGTGTGGAGTCACCACTGTGATAAATTGCAGTCTATTTTGTCACCAACGCTTGTACACCATCAAGTGTTGGTCATATTATTTGTCGTACAACCCAAGGAAGATATATTCATGTCTTCGTTCCCCAACAATGGCGCCAAAAATGTTAGCAATAGAAGTCACTCCTAGACTGTTGTAGGTGTAAGCCTAATACCCATCATAATTTTTGTACGTTTATAAATAAGTAAGTTTTTGTAATCTCAAGTGTCACGAATGGATGAGAAACTCAATTTAAGACACCAACACAAAATATCCACACAACATACTCCAACAAGCAAGGCTTGAACAATCTTAGATCAGTTTTTGAATATCAATGAAAATATAGAAGAATGAAGGAGAAGAATGAAATATATGAACCAAGTTACATCATGCACTTTGGCACACATACAATGGGATTCTTACTAATAAGGAACCTCCTGGTCAACAAGAAAATATTCTTTGAAAATGCTTACATTAACAAATTCATAGTAAATCAGTCATTGCATATCATGAACACAAGTGCTAAAGATAAATTTGTCATCAATAGATAATACTAAAGAAAGACAAGAATAATAGCATGAAAGAGTAGAAAAAGAGATGATATTCAATTACTCAAGAGTCTTAAGTCTGTACATACATGGTGTGGGGAATTTTTACACTCTCCAGCCAAAAGATAAAGCTTCACATCCAACCATTCCAACCCTCTATTGGAATCATATCACTCTTTAAATAGAAAATTAAATCAAGAATTACTCTATTGTTGATTAAGGTTGGTTGTCATTGATGTCAACCCTTGAAGAAAGCCCTGTAGCACAAAGGTTTGGGTAATGGACCCAAGTTTGTTTGATGTAAAGATGACTCATTATTGTCTTGTCATGGTTGATAAGAAGTAAATATGGATGAACTCCAAAGTGGCCCCTTATGGTGAAAGCCCTCACGGGAAGACGCTTTGCGGAGTAAGAGAACCCATGCTTAATTATGGAATAATGAGATGAAGGACAGTGAATTTTTCAAGGAAATTATCCTATATGGATAGTTCTTGTCATTCCATTTCTGGTGGTATGTGGAACGTCACATAACTCCTCACAGTTAGAGAGTTATGACCATGTGAAGTTGGAGAACCCAGGTTTGGGTAATGGACCCAAGTTTGTTTGATGGATAACGGTATGGTTTTTGATATATTTGAAGGTAATACTATTCTATATGGATATTACATGTCATTTCATTTATGGTGTATGTGTAACTCCACATAACTCCTCACATTTTGAGATTTATGGCCTTACGAAGTTGGAGGACCCTCACATGTCATCTCGAAGCCCCAAAAGGTCAAAGTAGTCAAAGTGGTTTAAGATATTTTAAAAGGTAAATAATAAAGTGAAGTGATGAGTGTATTATAATTCAAAGTGAATACAAAATAAATTATTTCAATAATACATTTAATGGAGAAATTAGAAGTGGGTTAACCCTAAAATAAGGAAAGTGGGCCAAGTGACCTAGAAGATGTCTTTGGAGAGTATAAATAAGAGGCAAGGCTCTCTCATTTTAATCACACTTGATAATATTGAATACCTATAGGTGTGTGAGGTAAAAAAAGGATATATAAGCTTAAATTATAAGTAAATTAAAGAAAAGAAGGCCGAAATTCAAGGAAGGATAAATTCTTTTGATGATGCTTTCTAAGGTATGTTTTTTTCAGGTCATCTCACCATTTTCGTAATAAATTTTTTTATAGAATGATTCATACTGTGAAATGGCTATGCCATTGAGGAAACATATCCAAGTATATTTGGTAAAAAATTCATCTTGTGGGTCGTTTTATTTTTGGAGTTACACTACGTGGAAAATAGGGTTTGTGGCTAGTCCTAAAACTAGTCAAAAACAAGTGTTTCGGGTAAAAACGTCATAACTTCTTCATAACATATCCAAATTCAGTAAGATGAAATGTGTTGGTTAGGGTATAGTCTGTAGTATTTTTTGTAACATTTTCATATCAATTAAACACATATTCCGTGCGGGAAACACTCTACAATGTCGCTCTTTAGAATAAGCCAGAATTCAGAAAGGTGTGCCATTTTTTCTATAACTCCTTTTCTGAGAGGTTCCAAGTAGTGACACCTGGAATAATTGTAGAAAAAACACTGAAGAACATTGTGTATCAGTTTCATATCTTTATTCATTATAGGTACAAAGTTATGATTATTTCAAGTCAGGGTTGTTGACTAATCCAAAACTAGTCTTGTGAGACTAAAGAAAAGTTTGATGAAAATGCTAGTCTCTTGTTGTTAAAGTTAAGGAAGGTTTGCAAGAATGTGATCATATACACCAGGTCTATTACAGAGCTACAAAATATATTTGGATGATGAAATTGATGAGGGCTTTTGGTTGAGGTACATGTTGAGTACATGGTTGAGACAAGTAGTTGATGAGTTGGCACATACATGAGGTGTATAGTTGATGATGTTGGTACATATTGATGAGTCATAGTTGATGAGTAGTTGACACATGATTGTTACATACTTGGTA
>JASDQU010277644.1:3496-13516 GCA_032191745.1 Picea mariana | reverse complement strand
ACCTTGGCGTAGACATGGGAACGTAGAAGATTTCCCCACTCCTATCTTTACTACTCCTGTGCAAAGAGAAGCACCTTCTGACTTGATCTCATTAGCCTTCTCCTTAAATCCCCTCTTATTTCCCACTCCACTTCAGGACTCGTTCCCAGTAGCCCCTTCACGAACCCCTTCTCCTCCTGGTTCTCCTCTACCTAATATCCCTATGGCTGGTGCTAATCCCCCTCTAAATAGAATGAACGCCATAGTCGCTGCTAGATACGCTCCCTTAGTCCTACCCCATCCTATGAACCCCCTCCTTGCTGGAGATTACTTGAAGTACATGCCCAAGTTCACTGGGGAAGGATACATAACTGTTGAAGAGCACCTGACTGCTTTCTACAGTTATGCAGACAACCTCAATATTGAAAATGAAGATGTCTGGATGAGAGTCTTTGTCCAGAGTTTGGATGGTGAGGTGAGGAAGTGGTTTAGAGGATTGGCTCTAGGATCTATTGCTGGGATTGAAGCTCTAGATAGTGCTTTCTTGAGGCATTGGGGAGATAGGAAGGATTTCATGTATTACATGACAAAGTTCGGGTCTTTGAAGAAGATGGATGGAGAATCTGTTTCTAACTTCTCCAAAAGATTCAATAAGATGTATAATAAAATCCCTGCCGAGATACAGCCTTCAGAAGCCTCGGCCAAAATTTCTTATGCTAGTGTGTTTGGCCCCGATTTTTGCCTGTTATTGAGAGAAAGAAGAGCCACCTCCTTGGCTCAAATGCAGGATGCGGCTATAGAGGAGGAATCTAATGTACTAGCAGCTGACAGACTGAGAAACAAGGCCGATGCAGACAAGAGAAAGGGAAGGTTGGAAGCCTTGACTTCTGACCCATCGGTGCCCCACCCTCAAGTAGACGAACTGACCAGGATGGTGAAGTCTCTATCCACGGAGATGGAAAGAATGAAAGTGGAAGGGAGGCAAGCATACAAGGGCCCTTTGAACACCAAAAACAAGGGAGGTTTCAGGAGGCCCAACAATTTTACTCCCATGAACGTGCAAAGAGAGAAGGGAAGAGACAGAGAATACCAAAGAATTCAGGCCCCTTTCCAAAACAATTTTGTGGCCAAGGGGGAAGAAAGAGAAACAGACGGGCTTGATCCTGAAATCCATTGCTTCGGAGACACTCCTCCTTTTCCTCACCTCACTCAATCAGCATATGAGGAATCTCTCATGGACAGCCAGCTAAACAAGCTGAGCAAGGGAGACAAGACTAGTAGCCGCCAAGGCAGGTATGACTTGAGGTCCCAGAAGAAGGCATTGGCACCCAATGTCCCTGAGTAGCTCACTAGAACAGAGAAACCTGCTAATGAAGTAGAAAATGGCCACAGGGGTAAGAAGGCTCAACCCCTCTCTCCCATTGTCCACAATCATGTCCCTGAAATAAGAGAGATTCCAAAGCTTGCATCTTCTTTTAATTTTGAGCATGAGATTCAAAAGATCAGAATCCCTGTGCCCCTCACCGAGCTGATTAAACATAGAGAATTTAAAAAATGCTTCTCTGATCTTTTACAATCTGAAGCCTCATGCCTTCCCACAGACTCCATAAACCTCCAAGACGAAAAGCCAGCAGTTGTCCTAGGTCCCATGGTAGAGGATAGAGATGATTCATCCCCTCCCTTCTACACATCCCTAAACATACATGATAAGGTGTTGCACAACTGCTTGATGGATTCAAGGGCTTCTCACAACCTCATGCCCAAAACTGTCATGGAAGAGTTAGGACTAGAAGTCACCTGAGCCTATCATGACCTCTATTCTTTTGACTCCAGGAGAGTTCAGTGTCTTGGAGTTATTAAAGACTTGGTTGTAACCTTGTTTCAACTGCCCATGAAAAGTGTGGTCATGGATATCGTAGTAGATGATGTTCCCCCCAATTTCGGTATGCTATTGTCAAGATATTGGATAAAAATACTGGGGGGAACCTTACAGATGGACCTCACGTATGCTACTATCCCAGTGTTCGAAGGAGAGCATAGGAGACTATATAGGGAAGCCCAACTGGCCTACATAATCAGTGATGAAGCCAACCCTACCAATCATCCGATCTTTTCCTTGGACACTGATTTAGGCTCTAGTTTACTACATCTCACCCATGCCCCCGAGCCTCCTCTGAAGCTCAGAAAGCAGTCCACCATTTCCCCTAAATTTCCTCCCTCCATCACCCCCATCTGGAAGATGTTCTTTGATGGAGCCTATTCCAGGGAAGGCGCTGGAGCTAGGGTATTTTTTGTGTCACTTGCTCAGGAAATCATATCTCTGTCATACAAATTATAATTTGAAGCTACCAATAATGTGGTAGAGTATGAAGCTCTTGTCCCGGGGTTAAGAGCCGCAAAAGAAATGAGAATTCAAGAGGTAGCAGTGTTCGGTGATGTAGAGTTGGTAGTCCAACAGATCATAAATGCTTATCAAAGTATCCTCGACTTAGAAGCTATAGAAATGAGGTGTGGGATCTAGTTGACAGTTTCTTCTCAGCATTTAACATTTCTTTCATCCCAAGAGAGGAGAACACAGTGGCAGATTCCTTGGCTTCATCAGCAAGTAATTTCATAGTACCCTTGCCGCCTAAAGTTAGATACGATGTAGAAGTGAAATACAGGCCCTCCATACCTGACAAGGTCAAACATTGGAAGGTATTTGAGGATGATCTCGAAATCAAGAAGTTCTTGGAGACCATCAAAGAATTTTCAGAGATGCATATCAACCAAGACTCTGTCTCTGAAGAAAACCTTGATGGGGGTAATTTTCTGAATAAGATTGCAGAGCGTAACATTGTGCAGCTGCCCAGCAATCATATTCCGAGGGGACTGGTTCCTTTGGAAAGGCTCTTTGATAGAAATGATGTATCATTAAAGGGAGAAATATCAGAGGATGACACTAGTACTATTCAGTGCAACATTGGGATCGAGAATGATCCCAAGTTTGTCAAATTGTCAAGAAGTCTGACAAAGGAGAAGAGGTCTGAATACATTGGACTTTTGAGGGAATTTACTGATGTGTTTGCCTGGACCTACGAAGACCTCAAAACCTATGAAACCTCTGTCATCGAGCATAAAATTCCATTAAAGGAGGAGGAAAAGCCATTCAAGAAGAAGCTGAGACAGATCAATCCCATGTTGCTTCCTATCATGGAGAGGGAAGTGAAGAAGCTGCTTCAAGATCATATCATTATACCACTGAGATATTCAGAGTGGGTGGCCAACTTGGTGCCAATAAGGAAAAAGAATGGAGAGATTCGACTCTGTGTAAACTTCAGAAACCTGAACAGGAGCCCGTGAAAGAATAACTACCCTTTGCCAAAGATGGAACATATACTGCAGAGGGTAACAAGAGCTTCTAGAATATCCATGATTGATGGCTTCTCTGGCTACAATCAAGTCTCTGTTCTGCCTGAGGACAAGGAAAAGGCAACGTTCACCACTCCATGGGGCACATTCATGTATGCCAAGATGTCATTTGGATTAATGAATGCAGGGGCAACATTCCAGCGTGCCATGGATATAGCTTTCATCAGGGAAAAGGATAAATTTGTGGTCGTTTATCTGGATGACATCGCAGTGTTTTCAAAATCTGATAAGGAACATCGTCGCCATCTCAGGAAGGTTTTCTTGAAATGCAGAAAGTTTGGCATTTCATTGAACCCCAAGAAATATCTGTTCACCATGCAGGAGGGAAAGTTACTAGGCCACATAGTATCAGCAGAAGGAGTTAGGATTGACCCCAGCAGAGTTGAGGCGATATAAGCCTTATCGATCCCGAGGTCCAAGAAGGAGGTCCAATATTTCCTCGGTAAAATTAATTTTCTGAGGAGGTTTGTGCCTAACTTTGCTAAGGAGGTTTGTACCTAACTTTGTTGAGGAGGTAAAGCTTATAACAGCCATGTTAAAAAAGGAAAATGAAGTAAGGTGGACCTCTCAATCGCGACATTCCTTTGAACAAATCAAGAAGGCCTTGACTGAATCTCTTGTGCTTATCAGTCCCAAATACTCAAAGGATTTCCTTATTTTCTCCTTTACCTCACCTGACACGGTGGTTGTTGTTCTATTACAGACAAATGAAAGTGGGCTAGAGAAGCCTATTGCTTATTTCAGCCGAGCATTGAGGGATGCCAAAGTCAGGTATGACACTATGGAGAAGCAGGCTTATGCTCTAATAAAATCTCTCAAAGCTTTTAGAACCTACATCCTGCAATCAAAGATCATCACCTATGTCCCCTCGGCTGATGTTAAAGTCATTCTTATTCAGCCTGACATAGCGGGAGAAGGAGTAAATGGATAGCCAAAATCCTAGAATTCGACCTGGAAATAAGGCCCACCAAATTGATCAAAGGTCAAGGTTTAGCCAAATTTTTGGTTGAAGCAAACTGCCAAGCTTTGGGGATAAGTTTCATCAATGAATGCTCGGGTATTCAGCAGAATCAACTGCCTAGCATAGACCATCAAAGGGAGCCCCCATTGGCTCGATGTCCTTGGTATAAGGATGTCATGTACTTTTTGTAGGAGCTACGGCCTCCAGACGGCCTGCAAAGAAGCAAAAAACGAGCTCTGAAGCTTAAAGCAGTCAGATAGTGCCTAATTAATCAAATGTTATATTGGAAAGACCCCCTGGGGGTGCTTCTAAAATGCATGAGTCCACAAGAGGCCGAGATGATCGTGGCTGAATTTCACAGTGGCCTGTGTGGAGGGCACCATTTCTAGAAAGCCACAGCCCACAAAATCCTCAGGGCCAGATATTACTGGCCTACCATGTTCACTGACATCTGCAAAAGGGTAAGGGCTTGCATCAAATGTCAAAAATTTGCAAGAAAGCAGTAGCTCAAGTCTCTGTCGTTAAATCCGGTGGTGGTTTCAGGACCTTTCCAGCAGTGGGGCTTAGAATTCATTGGGGAGATTCACCCTACTTCCAGTGCACAGCACAGGTGGATCCTGACTACTACAGATTTCTTTACCAAGTCGATTGAAGCTATCCCTACCAGGAGTACTTCTCACAAGGTAATCATTGGGTTCCTGGAGGATCTCATCACAAGGTTCGGCTACCCAAATAAGATTGTCACTAATAATGCAGTCGCTTTCGGGTCTGATCCATTAGCCAATTTCTGTGAACATTTCGGGATCAAACTGATTCACTCCACCCCGTATTATCCATAGGGCAATGGTTTAGCATAATCCTCCAACAAAATCCTGATAAGGATCATCAAAAGGCTGTTGGAAGACAACAAGAAGGCCTGGCATTCCAAATTAAAATTTGCGTTATGGGCTGACCGAGTGACCACGAAGAGATCTATCAGCGTCTCTCATTTTCAATTAGTCTATGGAGGGGAGGTTGTTTTCCCCTCTCAGTTAGCCCTCCCTATAGAGAAATTCCTCCAGAACCATCAGGAGGAACCTGATGACATGATCAGAAGGATTCATCAGCTAGTGGAAGTCTGGCAAGCTAGGGAGTAGACAGTGGATAGAATTCAAGACCATCAACAGATGATCAAGCAAGTTTTTGATAGGAAATCCAAGAAGGAGGAGTTCCAGATAGGGGACCTGATATTGAAATGGGATGCTCCTAAGCAAGACAAGGGAAAGCACGGCAAATTTGAAGCCCTGTGGATTGGGCCCTTCAGAATCTCTGAGACCTTCTCAAATAACACATACAGGTTGCAGGATTTGGAGGGTGAAGAAGTTTTTAGCAGCCCAGTAAATGGGCATTTTCTTAAAAAATATTTTGTCTAGGCCTTCAGTGGCTCCTATGTTTTGTAAATATTGTCTTTTCTGTTCTTTGTTTTTACTTTTATTGTTTCGGCTTAGTAAGTGACTCCATAGCCCAACAGAAAGGCGACTGGAACTGCATAAGGAGTTATTAGAGCATCGCAGGGATGACTCTATCCCCCATGGAGCCTAATGTTAGCAATAATTCTTGTCACGGGCTCTAGATCATTTGGGTCTGCACGTTGCACAAAATGCTCAAGCACAGCACGGGAGAATCCCTATTTTTCCAAATAGCAAGTCAAGCGAGCGGGCAAAATGTCATCGCCAGCATCCAAAGTCTATTTTGCGAAGCAGATCAATGGTCGGTGGGTAATCGCAGTCAGTCGAGTCACGCCAAGTATAGCGCGGAAGTTTTTAAAGAAGTGGATGGTCAGAAATCACCTTAGAGAACTCGCGAAGTAGCGAGGGTCGTTGATCGCGATCAGTTGATGCATGTGTTCATTTCTTGAACTCGGTGATCATGAGTTCATAGGGCGGACCATATCCTTTAGTTACGCGAGATCGTGAGTCGCGAGAATTGTCGAAAAGATCTCAGCCATCCATCCCAGAGAAGTACGTGGCGCACGATCAGGCTCCATCATCTCCTTGCCCTTCGCAACTTTGAAGAGCGAGGACCAACCTCCTCCCAGCCGCGAGACATGAAGCACCGAAAGCATTCAGAACCCGGGCCCACAGTATCGCCGAATTTTTTTCAGCCATTCGTCCAGAGGGGACACCTGGAAGCAAGTAAAGTCATCTCAACGCCTTGCTCATCACAACTCCAACGCGCAAAAAACAGTTCCATCATATCCTGATACATGAACTAGCGAGAGCATTCAGGACCTGGGGCCCACCACAACGTCGGATGAGTTTAGAACCATCAGATATGAGGGGCATGTGGCACCAGATTGTGCCGTCTCGGCATGTCGCTCATCGCGATTTTGAGGAGAAAGGAGCAACCCCTACATACTCGTGAACGCTGAAAAGCGCCATGAGAATAGGCACGTGGTCACAACACATGGTCACTTGGAAAAATAGAGGAGCTGCGTAAAGGAGGCCGAAGCACCGAGTTCAGTTACAGAGGGGATCGTCATGGTCTCCAAGTGCCACCGAATCCGATCTCCATAATTTTTCTCACCTGGAGTGAATGACGATAGGAGTGGGTGGTTGAAACCTCCTTTCATTCATTAAGTGAGGGGATGGAGGGTCTGGCAAGCCATCTGCCCAAAGAAGTTCTGTGTAGCGATTTTCTCAAAGGTGCCATGCTAAAGTCTTCAACTCAACAGAGCAGTCTGCGCATGCTAGCTCATCACTTAATGGCTGAGCTACCCTCTTTGCAGGGACCATGCGTAATTAAGATGGTGTTTAAAGGATGATATCAGAATGAGTTTGACTAAAGGGACATCAAGATGTGAGCCACTGGGCATGCCTCTATTCGAAAAATTTTCCTGAGTATATAGGCTCAGTTTTTGTATTTTTGTAAGGATCGATGGTTGAGCAGAGCTCCCGGTTGTAAAGTTTTAATGAAGCATTGTTGCTCTAGTTATGTATGAAATTTTGAGACTTCTTGTCTTATGAATGCCATTTTCGTTCATGTCTTTGTTTACACTGTGTTAGAGCAGCTTGAAATTGGAGCATCTAGTCGAGCTGTAGCTATTATAGGATGATGTTGTAATGGATCACTGTAATAGTTGCGATGTCTCTAATTAGTTCTTGTGATTTTCCCAGTGCTAAGTGACTTGGAATTGGAGGATCCAGTCAAGTCCCCTTTCAGTTCCTTGAGACCCTGAACCAAGAGGACCTTGCATTCTAAGTCTTTCTTCTGCAAACTGCCGAAAGCCTGTTGCCCAAAGTTGTTTGTTCACCTTTCTTACTAAGTCTTCCACCTATTCATCTTTTAATCAACCCACTGGCTGAAGTTAGGTCGAGACCTCCTTTGTTACTTGCGTACCAGACCCAGTCCCTAAGTTAGAGCAATATCTCCTCGAGTCTTTATCTCCATTTGATCACCCCTTTATAAACAAATTGTGACATTAAACTGATGGGTGTCGGGCTCTGCTCCTGCAAGCAATCCAGGAGTGACTTCTGACACTAACAGCTAGGCTCCATTTCAAGTTTTTCACTGTAACTACTAGAAACCACTGATAGTTTCTGCCAGAGGACTCGAAGATACTTCTACGTAAGTGTTAGAGGAGCTGAAGAGTCTCAAGGAATATTCCAGTGAAATGAAGACTAGTCATAGAGGTGATTGACAGATGGANAGATCAATATCTCCTCGAGTCTTTATCTCCATTTGATCACCCCTTTATAAACAAATTGTGACATTAAACTGATGGGTGTCGGGCTCTGCTCCTGCAAACAATCCAGGAGTGACTTCTGACGCTAACAGCTAGGCTCCATTTCAAGGTTTGCAGTGTAACTACTAGAAACCACTGATGGTTTCTGCCAGAGGACTCGAAGATACTTCTATGTAAGTGTTAGAGGAGCTAAAGAGTCTCAAGGAATATGCCAATGGAATGAAGACTATTCACAGAGGTGATTGACAGATGGAAGAGTGTTGAAACCATTAAATGCAACAGAGAGGTTGATCTCGACTGTAATAGAGAAGATGAAGAGTCTCGACTGTTGGAGAGGCGAAGGAATCTTGGCATAACACCCAGTGATGATGGACGCATGGGTTTAACTACCAGAGAAGCTGAAGAGTTGCAATGATGATCAGGCAGAGCACTCGACATGGGGAGAGCATGCAGAGGCATGGCGAGATAGCAGGCACATGGCACACAGAGAAGAAAAGGCAGAAGCATAGTAAGCGCAAGGCATGTGTGCAACAAGATAGTGAGACACTAAAGGAAGGTTGAGGTGCTCTTGTAGAGAAAAATAAAAGATCATAAATTGCAAGAAGATGCAGACAGAGAGACACTGATACAGGAGAACAGAGCAGCATAGCAGAATAGTGATAAGCCTGGTAAGCCAATGATAAATATTGTATCATTGTGATAAATTTATATATAGAAAAATTTACATTTTAGGGTGGCAGGGAGGCACTAGGGAGGACTATTTTCCTCAAAGGTTCAAGTGGGTTCTTGAACACAGGGAGTTGTAGCTTCCATCTGGTTGCAGCCAGAGAAACCAGGGTGGTGTCACATACCCACTATGCACATCAAGCTTTTTCATTGATTTCTCAACAATCAGAACCCCCTAAGTCCTACGGGGTTTAGCGAGGGGAAAGTTTCTCCCTTGGGGTCTTGTCCATGTGATACTATACGATGTCCACGTGCTTAAGCCAGCCAAGGGATTAATGGATTTTCACGGTTTGGGGAATCGTGATACGTGACTTCTACCTTTCCCATTCAAATCCCTGAAACTTTAGAGGTCTCCAAATTTCCCTCCAAAGGGAGATCGACGGTCATAAATCTCCCTCGATCTAACGGTATGGATCCTTTCAGGGTTTCGGTACTTGGGAGTTCAGAGTGCAACAACTCCAAGACTCTTCGTCATTCAAATCCCTGAATTCTGACATGGGAAGCGATGCAGTCGTGCTTCCAAGCATGTTCGCTCACAGGGCCATTCAATCAGTTCATGGGCCAAAGCAGCTCAGGGGATTCCCTGTCACAGCCCTTGCATATGATCGTTACTCTTTCCACAATGGGAAGTGCATGTACTTTCAGGTTTTGGAGTTTCATGATTCCTGATGTCAAGAGTTCCCTGTTCTCTTGAATCCACGATCTCCAATGAGCCAATTCACCGATATGGTCTCTTACGTATTAGCCCTCCTGGCTAAACCCCCGGCCCATGTGACCACTGTCTCGCAAGACTGTAGCCTTATCCCCTGTTGGGTTTTCAGACTTTCCAAGGCCGAGATGTACTCGTCCTCAGGATTCGCGATCCACCGAATCTCGATATGTCGATATAATGACAATTGTCCCTACAATGGATGCCTTTCACTTTGTCAGGATTCCGGACTTCGGAATTCCGAACTGTATGGGCTTCTTTTCCATGGGGTTCCCGATTTCCCAATGGATGACTTTCCTCTCGGGACTTTTCCCACATGCTCCAATTGCCGCCACGCGTCCTCCTAAGATGGACGGTCCTGATCACTTCTCATGATTTCAGAGTTTCCGCTGCCGAAATACTCTAGCAACTTGTCCCTTCGATCCCCGAAATGCCGACGGGCTGTCGATCTTGCCCACGTGTCCTCCTATGACGAACGACTCATATTGGTTTTGGGGTTTTCACTATGAA
>JASDQU010277638.1:0-14905 GCA_032191745.1 Picea mariana | reverse complement strand
CACCATGTCCATTGATTATATAAATAGAACTTACAAATTCCACCATCCTCTTGTCTTTCCATCTCAGTGAGTAATGAATTCCTCTCCCTCACACCAAATCCCATCAAAATCTTAGTCTCGACTATGCAAAACCCCCACCTCACACTCTGTGATATCATCCTTGGGATCATCACCATATTCACCACACACTACAATCAAACTCTCACTCTTGACCACATCTTCTTCGACCAACTAGAAAGAGGTCTCTCCATATCCATTATTTCTACTACCACCACATTAAACCTAGACTACCATCAACATCTACCATCATCATCAACCTCGGCTTCTTCCTTATAGGATCATTCCTCTAATACCACCCCATCACTCAACATGTATAGACCCTATTGGTCCAGATATGTGATTACTCAATTTGGGATTCTTACCGATATCCTAATTTTCATCCTCATATACTTTTGACCCCTTCCCACAAGAATCATACCTGGATGCCTATCCACCAACATCATACCTCTCCCTACTGCTTATGTTAGAGAAATTCACTTGAGGTGTAGGATCTACTTTCTTCACTGATGCCCAATTTCCCACCTCATCAAATATTAAGGACTTAAAATAATTAACCTTGTTCTATGGTTTCTAGTCATCCTCAAACCCTCCACTAAAAGGTCCTCCACTATATCACTC
Source organism: Picea mariana (assembly GCA_032191745.1). Classification (NCBI taxonomy): domain Eukaryota; kingdom Viridiplantae; phylum Streptophyta; class Pinopsida; order Pinales; family Pinaceae; genus Picea; species Picea mariana. The sequence continues at coordinate 14,227 of JASDQU010277638.1, read as the reverse complement.
TTTAATGGGCAATTAAAATAACCAATACCAAGCCAGCTCAACTGCTTGATTTCCTGTCAATCCTCTAAGGTACCTATCTCCTTCCCAATCCATGGCCCCTGCCAGATCGATCAAATTATTTACTCTCGTTATCGAAATGCTCTCTTGAATCCACTCACCCCAACTCTTTGAAGGATCAACATGTCAATCAAAATAATAATAAAAAACAAACCAACATTCATCCTCGCCTCAAGGTTTTCTGGATTTTGGTTGTTTCACGAAACCTAACTTGATCTATGATACCAGTTGTTAAAATCTAGAGAGAGAAATATTAAATACAACACAAAATACACACACATAGAAATACTAACAAGAACATAAATCCAATATTTACTATGGAAACCCTTTACCGATAAAACCAACACTCAAGATATATATCTTTATTAACCTTATCCAAGCCTACCAAATAGTAGACCACTCAAGGTATCTTACAATGGAGTTCTTAAATCCTTTAAATATAATACATCACATCAAATATCATGTGTTTCCCAATTCCATGGGCCCATAAACCACCAATGGCAAACCCATTGATGACCGTATGAAGGTTGTATTATCTACTTTATGGCCGAGTCAAGATTAACCTAACATTCCCCCCTTTAAACTTGACTTGGGATATTAGTATACCCCCCTCAAAGTTTATTTACTAGGATTCCGGAAATACAACATGAGCCCCCTCTATCACCTAAGTCTACCTCTAGAATTACATCAGTGAACTTTTAAACTAGGGGTACTCATGCCTAAATAGATCTTACAACCATATTCCGATTTTACATATGTGATAAAATACAACTGTAAAAATAATAATTTACAATTATATGCTAGAGCACGTGATACTATGAAACATCAACCAACTTTATTATTATCATCCCTCCTACTCCAAATACAATTAGTTGAATCAAGCACTCCTTAACCAAGTGCTTCTTCCTAAATTTTCTTTTTCCAATGCTTCACATTAATACTTTCCATGCATTTCCATGTGCCATTTTACCATGATTCATATACCCATGAACCATTCTTCATTTTTTTTCTCCCATGCTCCCAACATCATACCACTCTTGTGAGAGAGTCCAGGTCAACCCATTCTTTGATACCACATGTTAAAATCTAGAGAAAGAAATATTAAAGAAAACACAAGATCTATGCATATATGATTGACACATGCTTTACCTTGGAAAACCCTTACAGGGAAAAATGAACCAAAGATATATGTGTTCTCTTGAACAAATCCATCCAAGTGAGCCTTCACCCCCTCACCTCCAAACCCATTACAATGGAGTATTCTAATCCTTTTTAAAGTCTTCATTACATACAATCCACAAGTGCAATACCATGTTCTACCAAAACCATGGGCTTGAAAACCACCAATGTTGAGCTAAAACAAATTTAACTCATTGAATCTTTCACCAAGTCAAGTTTAACCCAACAATGATATCAATATTGTATTAACCTAATGGAATTATTAAAAGTTGGTGAGAAGTAAGAGTGAAAAAATATACTTGTTAAAGATGATGTCAATATTGTATTAACTTAATGGAATTATTAAAACTTGGTGAAAATAAGAGTGCATAATATACTTGTTAAAGATGTTTGTGAAATCACTGCAAATTATACTTTTATTCTTCACCATGATTTATGCCTATCATTTCTTTAAATAACCATCATTACAAAAGTGGAAAAATAAACCGAATTGTGATAATTAAAAATGTATACACAGTTAACCAATTATAAAAAACCATAATAAAATAAGACATCCACATCATAAATTTTGAAATAAAGCATGTAGACATCACTCTTCATTTCCATCATCCTAATTATATTCCTCAATTAGCATGACAACATTGTTGTTTTAAAAAACATATTTTTATCCTGGACTTTGTCTTAGTATGAACCACAAATCCCTATCCAACACATGTGGGTAAAACAACACTTGGTTGCAATGTTTCGAGAAAACATAAGGATCCTTATTTTCATCCCACATCTTTTTATAGTTAATTGTGAATTTTTAAGCCTAGGTTACTGTTGTCATAATTTTCTATTAATAGATAACTCAAAACATTATTTATTTAAATGCAAAAAATTAAATTTATGAACATTGCATCATTCACACAACAACTGAAAAATTAACAGTGGAAGAAATAACATACATACTCGTGAATTTATCCTTCTAATTATCGTTTCATTCCTTTGATCAAATCTTACAAGGTGACCTATGCAACATGTTTTTTAACCAGCAGATGTACGACCATTAAATCTCCTAGATTTGAATTGTATTGTTTGTGTAAGAAAGGAAAAATATATAGTAGTAAGGTAGAATAGTACGACCTACTCTTTTCTGCATGTTTTGAATAGAATATCGCTTTTACCTCCTACTCAACACTTAAGCGCACTTAAGCAAAAAAAAAACGTTGTGTACATCCAAATATGAGGGTGTATAGCCCATGCAATATAAACAAAGGATATATACAATAGTGGTACAACCTACACAACCTTCTGTACTTGCTAGTCACTTTAGTAGTTTTCTCCTCTTTTTCTCCTTGAATGCACTTTACCCTCTTATAGCTCTCTTTCTTTCTTCTCATATTAGATTGACATCTCTCATATTGTTCTACTTATGCTTTGAGAGAAAACAATTAATCTCCTTAATCCTAGCAACTAATCTCCTCAATCATAGCTCCCACTTATCTCAATGATGAGATATAAAGCTAAGATTTTAAATCATAATCTAAGTCACTAATGTTCTATAAATTCTAGAACATTTTATTTAGATTCCTAAGACCAATTAACTTCCAAACATAGGAATTTCAATTTTTTTTTTCTATTCTTCAAGTGAAATTACAAGATGGAATTATTTTTCACTTTTCCTAAGTGTCCATTAGACAAATTTCTTGAACTACTTCCTACATGTTCACAATGAAACCCGTGAAAAAAGTTTTGTCTTGAGCCACATTTATCAAGTCTCCCTCTTATTGATCTAAAATATTTTCGTACAGTCTTTAAGTCAACCTCACGAGGATAAATCCCCCTACATTTTTAAAGAGGTGGTGCTCCTCTATTTCAAATAACATACAAGAACAAATAAAGTGCCTAAGAAAGGACCATGCTTATTCTTGAAATAAATATTCACATACAAAGAATACCTGAGAAGGGACCAAGTATCTTACGAGAAGAAAACATTTACACTATGTTACAAGATTATAAACCAAAAGAGCATGTAGTAAAATAGGAAGACATTTCCATCACAACATTCATCCAAGTAGAACACAATATTCAAAAAAAGGGAAAGTAAAATATGGACCAAATATAATAGAGAACTTTAAATGATCATTTCATTAAACCCAATAAAGATTATGATAGACACACATATGAAATACCATGCTTAAATTTAAAGTCATGAGAAATCAATAATATTATGTTCCAAACTAGTTCTCTGGGAACCTCAAAAATAATAGATGTGTTTAAATAAATAAGCAGTAATGCCGTGGATTAAAAATAAAATATACTAAGTTTTTCCTTCAAATAGGACTGGGATGGGGCTCCCATGGACCATAAAATTAAAGATAGACCGAGAAGACAAAATAAAAAGATTCAAGGATCATCCTTAGGTTTCACAAGTTGTTGGGAACAGAAAAGGAAAAATCACAAATGATTGGAGAAGAAAGATGAAAAGGGAAACAAAAAGGTTGCTAGTGGACATACTGCGATGGAAATTTTCAAACCCTTTACTTGCTTTCTAAGAAATCCTTTGTTACTACATGGTTTTTGTTGTGCTGGAGGTGGATTAACCATTGTAACTATTTCAAGTTGATCTGTCTCGGTAATCTTGACCAATTTTTTTCTTAACCATTCTTCTGTGTACTCCTCCATTATAGAAACTGTTATTTTGTGCTTGGTTTTTATTTCAAATAGTTCATTCTCCATTTCTTTTAAGTCAATACTTAATTGGTTCAATGTGTCATCAATATCATCATTCTTATTAATGTATTAGACAAGGCATATTTCTACCTCATATTCAACGAATTCAATTGAGTCACTAAACTCACTTTCCTATGCAACTTCTAATACTTCAAGTTGTTCCAATAGTTTATCTTTAGACATAAGTATAGTATCCATTAATAAATTATGACCATTCAATTATTTTGTAAGACCAACAAGCTTTAGAAAGAAGTCACCTCTCTTGATTTTTACAGCATCTAACTTAGACAACATTTCTCTCAAACATTTAATCCTTTTTAACCAGTAAGCATTGATCTGCTTCATTCAAATACTAGATGGAAGGTTTTGTTCTCTTTTGTGGTTTTTTCTTACACTTGAAGCTTGTGCCACAAACGTTCCCACAAATTCCTTGTAAAAACCTTCATCATTCTCTAGATCATTTTGGAGATATTCTCTAAAATGCACAATCCTTGTTGAAAAATTGGTTGAACTCTATGCTAGATCCCAGATATTATGGATTAGATATATCATTTTCTGGATTCCATCTCCAACATATTTTCTCATAGCCAATTGTAGACTAAAGGAACCTTTCAATTTGATACTGCTTTCTATGACGTCCTCAACGGTAAGTGTTGGTTGAATTTCACTTAAAGGTTCAGTAAACAATGGTTTTAGAATTAGAGCTTTCTATAATTCCTTTATTCTTTCTTTTAAAATTAATTTTTCTTTCTCAATATCAAAAATAAATTCTTTTAGTAACTTTCTTATTTTTCATGTTAACTTTTTCTATTAACAATTTCTTAGAAATTTTATGGTCCTTGGGTAACTAGAGCCTTAGCAATTTCCCTATATCTCTAGTGAAGTGGTGAAGTGTGACACATTCTTCTTCAAATATCTATGGTCTTTGGGTAACTAGAGCCTTAACAATTTCCCTAGTCTCCAACAATCTTCATTCTAACCATATGGGTTCATCTATCACTTCATCTACATCCATAGCTCAGGGACTTTTCTGAATTTCAGGTATCTCCAATCCCATTTTCTGAGTTTCTCTCTTTCTTTTAACATGAGTATATACAACATTATAATTTTCTAAAAACAAAATCCGTAGGGTCTTTATCATTTTCATCATCTAAATTTTTGGTTGGTGTTTTTATTGGTTCTAGATCACTAATTATAGGTTTTTGTCTTTACAGAAGTACCTCTCTATGAAACACTAGGTGAATTAGGGTTTTTTCCTGTTCTTCTCTTCCCTTTTGTCTATAGCACTCATTAGTGCTAGCTAGCTCTTCAATATCATTCTCAGATTCTTCAATTGATGCCTCAGGGATATTTTGATTTTCTCCTCCTCCTTACTTGAACTATTCAAACTTATAGAAATAAGAAGAGTATCCCATCGGGGACATGTGTTCAGAAAATGGGTCCTTAGGTTCAAAACCCTTGATGCATTTAGCTTCCTTTAAACCAAGTTGGTAAAATTGACTTGCAAATTTATCCAAGTGAGAAATATGCTTGACAACAATTTCTCCAACTCTCCAGGGTAATGGAATGAACTGCTTCTTCCTTTTTTCATTAAATAAGTGTGCCCAATACTTGTACTATCTGCATACCTTGGTGACAAATAGTTTATCGGATACATAAAATGGGAGCAAGAAGGGTTTGCCTTGGAAACTGAATAGTCTCAACAAATTCAAATCCTCCATAATCTCAAAAATTCATTTCTTGATGAGAAAGGAAATAGCCTCTAGTGACAGTCACGATGTAGTATGACCAAATATTATTTTTTTGAATTTAGAAATAAAAATGTTGTTAGAAATTGTATTGAGTTTTTTGTCTCCATAAAGATGGATACCAAACAAAGACTAGTTCCATCTTGAAATCAACACTCCTTTCCCTCATTAAGTATTCAAAGATGTGGAAGTAGGATATGCAAAATGCCAAATTAGAAGTCATATAGATTTTCTATGCATTTATTAAACCACCTAGTTGAAATTGAAATCTCATTTGAAATAATTCATCCCCAGATAATTAGGGTGTCTTCATAAAAACAAAGTGAATAATATAAAAAATATATTTTGGCACAGAGGTTATGGAATCCAGTCCAATTATACAGGGAAAGAACTAGATAAATATTTGTAGGAATATTTTAAAGAACTTCCCTCAACTTGAGAGAAATTTTTATCATCTCTCGGGATAGAGAGATAGCGCCTCTCAAGGATCCCTACTCCTCCTATGTGTTCCTTAAGAAATTTATCAAATTCCTTATTCTTGAACTGCATGGTGGGTTTTGGGGTCATGTGATGCTCTCTTATACACACCTTTTGGTATGCATGGCATCATTTCCTTCTCAGGATTCTCTATATGACGATAATTCTGAGGATCTGAAGTTTCTTTTCCTTTAGACATCGACTCAAGATTACCATAATTGTGAGACCTAGTCCAAAAACATACCTTATCTTCTTTCGCATGGCTAAACATATTGATGAATGAGTATGATCCATTTGAAAAAGGTACACTTGAGGTTCCCCCTTGTGGAGTTGAAGTAGAAGAGCCCGCCTACATATTTTTCCCTTGCGAGAATAGTTTTTTTAGTACTGCAAGCTACTGATGTTGATGCATTATCAGTAATGAGAACTATTCCAAATAGAATATATTGAGAAATAACTTCCCAAACTACCTTCAAAGACTCAGAAATGATTCACAAAAGAAAATCACAAAAAAATTCTTATTTTCTTTAAAAGAATCAAACTGGAAAAAATTGAACTCAGATAACAAAACAAAGAGTCTCAAAGCCTCAAAAGAGACCCCAGACACTTGGCTTACAAACTTTCATACAAAAACATTTGAAAAAATATTTTATGGAAAGATGTACGTTCCTTTGATAAAGTCATCCCGCGTGTATGCGACTGTGATAACTAGCACATCATGCATATACCTAGAAACCTCAAAAAGAGATAGAAAAAGACAACAAAAAAGCACAAGTGAAACTAGAAAAAGACTCAAACGATTATAAGCTATCAATCTAAGTACAAATGACACTCTGAAACAAAAGAAAAACACTTCAATCAAGCAAACAAATACAAAAACCCATAAACAGACCCACTTTGGAGAAAGTTCCCAAGTGTGGTCTCAGGTTCTTCTTTAAGGGAAAATCTCCAATATTAGTGGATTGTACTGCAACATACTAATGACTGTATAGAAAAAAAATCACAAAAAGAACATGCAACAAAGATATGATAACCAATTTCAAAATAAATAACTAATTGTTGGGAGGAGGAGAAATATTGACTCACCCGAAGTCCTACGGTTGATGTTGTTCCCAATTGTTGCAGTTTCTTCACTCCTTTGCAAAAAATTTTGCGCAAATTGCAAGAACCTTGAAGATGCATGACTATATAGAGAGGTATTTATACGAATAGCTACCTGTTAGTCTTATGAAATATATCAGTCAAATATAAACAACTAGTATTTTATGAAATATATGTCAAAATATTACAAATAAAAAATATTTTGAAGGAAAGAGTTTCTATTTTTATTTAGCATTTGAGGTGGTTACAACTTTATAACTGACCTGCACGACACTTCCCTATCAAGATAAATCCCAGGTTCCTCTAGCCTTGATCCTACTATACAAGATGGTATTGACATCAGATCAACCATGAGCGCAAAGAGGATATAAGGGGAAACTATTGGCAAGTTAAGTTGGTGATAAAAAAGAGGACTAGAAACAAGGGTTTCCAGGTCAAACCAATCGAAATAGGGATGTATAGGGATTTACATACTTGGTGGGGTTATCGAAACAGAGGTTTCCTTAATGTGTGCAAAGAACCATTACTTGTCATTACCTTTCTCCTTGGACAAATGCTCCTTTTATGAAGTCTCTAGGTGGTTAGAAACGTGTTGGGATAAATATATGTACTGTTAATTCCCAACATTAAATTGTCAACCGAGGCTCGTAAGCTTCGAGGTGCAAGCACAATAAATAAAGGATTGGAGTCCAATCTAGCCTAATCTAAATGTTAGATAATCCAAAATACAAATATCATAGTTTAATAAGTTAGAATAAAATGATTATTAATTTAGGATATTAAATTAATAATCTAGAATATTTGATTAATAAATGGAGACATTTAGAAATAGAATATTGTTGTAAAATATATTACTCTAGAAAGGTGTCGTATCTTAGGCTCAAATTTAGGATTATAGTTAAGATAACATTTATTGTAAATGGACACTTGTTTATTTAATAAGTGATCCATAACTAGAGTTTGTTAGGACATTTAGCTTTTATATAGCTCATTGCAAGAGTATTGTGTTGTTCAGGTGTAAACTCTTGCAAAGTCTCTTATGTAATTTATTTTCCTATTTAATAAAAGTGTGTGTCTGAGGAAACTTCTGCCATTATCGTGGTCTCAGAGCTCCAATAATGCTGCTGAACTGGAGAGGAGATTAGCTGATCAGAGGAAGAGATCCCAGCGCTACAGGCAAAAGAAAAACATCGGCACATACTCTATCAGTAAATTGGTTAGTTATTGTTCAAATTTTTTAAAAGGGAAAAGATTTATTTTATTTTATTTTATTTTTACTTTACTTTTTCCATTATTGGACTTAGACAAATGGATTTTGCAAAATGAAAATCCTGAAAATCGACAAATTAGTCCTCGGCAAATAAGTTTATGGAAAAGTAATTCCTTTGCTAAATGCTCACGGCCTCTCCAATTCACTGTTTTATTAATTATCACTGTTATATTCTTAAAACTATGATAAGCATTCAAATTCAACTGTGATAAGCATCAACATGTAACATTTTGTTTGAAAGAACTTGCAAAATTCTGTAGTTTTTAGTTTGGCCAGAGCTTTGCGAGAGGAGGATTCAAACCGACATCTAGGTTTGAGAGAATACCCGCTGTCTCTTTCCTATTCATGCAACCGTGTCTGCACTTCCATTTGCATCTAGAGAGATGCCGCCAATGTCAAGCAAATCAGTGATCGCTGGGAGTAGAGTGAGACGTCGTTGGGTCATTATCGTCGGAGGATTATGTGTGCGCGCGATCCATTCTGTCTGCGTGCGATCCATTATGAACTGAAGTAGTCCAACTGTTGTAGAATTCCTGAACAGAACGTTGAAGTCTTTCCTATTCCTGATTGTGCTTGCTGGATAACATCAAGACCTTGGCAGAAAGGAACAATCCCTCTCTATGGGATAGCAGATAGCTTCTCAAAACCGTATGCATAAATTCCTCTTAGAAGGTTTTCCTGACTGTTGTAGAATTCCTGAACAGAACATTGCAGTCTTTCCTATTCCTGATTGTGCTTGCTGGATAACATCAATACCTTGGCAGAAAGGAACAATCCCTCTCTATGGGATAGCAGATAGCTTCTCAAAACCGTATGCATAAATTCCTCTTAGAAGGTTTTCCTGAAGCCCCATGGAGTCAAAGGTTTCATACACTTCCTCCCAGGTAGAATAAAGTTCTTCTCCTCCAAGGACACTCTGCATGTTTTTGTCATAGCTCTTGGTGTCGAAGTTATTTCCGGTCGGATCCACACTCGCCATTTTCAAGTTCTATCTTATTTTCACACTGAGAAAACCTTGATCTTAAAAGAGACACCAAAGAGAAGATTCTCGTGATTAAAATATTCGAAGATATTACAGGCCTGTGAGATTGCCTGCGCCGCCTTATTAACGCTCGGGTGTTAAATTTTTTTGATTAGCAACAGATAGATAATAACAGGTGGAATAACTGATTGTGCCTCCCATATTCACTATCAGAAGACCTAAACACTGAAGGTGCTCTTTTCAAAGGCAATAGTGAAGTAACGTTGATAGTTTTATTTCCACATATGTTACTTGCTTTTTTTAAAGGCAATAGTGAAGTAACATTATTTATTTCTGCCAATCCAAAGACTTTGTAGGCAAAGGTTTACTTGCAGGTATATCAAAGGATACAAGCATATCAAGTGATTGTTTTTGGAGGTAACAATTTTTTTTTTTGTAACTCAAAGTCTTTTTACTTTGAGGGGGGGAAAAATTGCAAGAGTTTTGTAAAGTGTAAAATTTTGAAAGTTACTTGGAATTTGACTAGAGCCCAGCGCCAAGCTCAGTCATTTTTCTCATGTTTCAACGACTATATGAGGGTCAAGGCCAAGCCCCGATAGATCATTTTTGTGTGATGTGTCTGGTGTGTTTCTCATCTTGATATCTCTTTGCTTGATTCCTTTTTGGTGTGAAGATTCAACACTACAATGTCAAAATTAATTAATTTGTTCTCTGACTCTAATAAACTTGAAGGCACAAAATCATACAAGACATGGAAACGTCTCATTGAAAGCACTCTCATTTACAGTGAACTTTGGCATGATATATGTAATGAAGATACTAAGCCAACTAAGCCGATAGATGCAACTACATTAGCAAAATGGGAAGTTAAAAATGCCAAAGCATTAGCACTTATTAAATATTCAGTTAATGATGAGATGTATGTTCACATTGAAAATACTACTGATGCGTGGTCTGCTTTGAAAGTTTTTAAATATTTATTTGATACTCAGCCTAAATCAAAGAAAGTTGATCTTCAATTAAAGTTACTTCAACAGAAATTGACTGAAGGAGGTGATGTACATGAAAATATTTCCAGACTTAATAACATTAAGTAGGAAATACTAAACGTTGGTTTTCAAGCAGTAGATGATAGTTTCATGACCACAATTTTAATCGTTGGATTGCCTTCTTCCTATACACATTTTTTGGAAACTTTACAAGTAACTGGAAAGTTAGATAAGCTTACATTTGATGAACTAAGTAAACTGTTATCTCAACACAACAAAACTTTTGGAAAGAAAAAGTAAGCTAGGGAAGATATTTTTTTTACAGAAGCCAACACAAGTAAGTCTTCAAATGACAGTTATAGCAGCAGAGGAAGAGGAACTTTTGTACAAGGTCGTGGTCAAAGCCAATGTAGAGAAAACTATTTTCAAGGCAAAGGAAACAATCAAGGCAGAGGGTATTTTCAAGGCAGAAGAAACAATCAAGGCAGATGATATTTTCATGCAAGAGGAAATAGTCAAGGCAGAGGATATTTTCAAGGAAATAGTCAAGGCAGAGGACAAACTCCACACAGAAGTCAAAGCAGGGGTAGAGGACAACATTTCGGCAGAGGGAGAGACTTCAGTCAAATTGTTTGCAGAAGATGTAACAAAGTTGTTCATTATGCAGAAGATTGTCGAACTTCCATCGATAAAATTTCCAAGTTTCATCAAAACACAACACAGTTTGCAAATGATCAAAATGATGATGATTCAGAATATGTGTTTACCTCATCTTCAACATTACATCTTTCCACTGATTTTCAAAGTGATTATGAAGATGCTTGAATTTTAGATTCAGGAGCATCTCAACACGACTTTCAGATGTGATTTTTTTTGGAATTTTCAAGAATGCCATCTTAACTCTGTCTTTCTTGCAGATAATACCAAACATATCCTTATGGAAAAGGTATAGTTAAAGTTTATTTACCTGATATTGGAGAAAGAATGATTTCCAATGTATGGTATGTACCAACCTTTAAAAAGAATTTGTTGTCTTTAGTCATGATTCGACAAGCAGGACATCAGGTGATTATGGAAGATGGTTTGGTTAAGATTAATTTAGTCAAATAGAATATGCAAACAGTGATGACAGGTTATGAAGATGGAAAACTGTTACGGATGAAAGGGACAGTTATTCCAAGGCATTCAGACTTTGCAGGAATAGTAAGTACAGGTATTTCCCCCATGAGATTATGGCATGTGAGATATGGACATCTTAACTTTGAAAGTCTTTCTCAATTGCAAAAACAAGGGATGCTTAAGGAACTTCCAACTTTCAAAAAGTAAAATTCAAAATGTGAAACATGCATTTATGGAAAACAAAGTCGAGAGAGTTTTTCAACAAGTTCATGGCATGCAAATAGGCGGTTGCAACTAGTTCACAGTGATGTTTGTGGACCCCTAGAAACTTCTTTCAGTGGTTGCAAATATTTTTTACTCTTTGTTGATGATTTTAGTAGAATAACTTGGGTTTAATTCTTGAAGCAAAAGTCAGAAGTATTTGAAAATTTTAAGATTTTTCGTTAACTTGTTGAAAACGAAGTTAAAGAAAATATAGGCACTCTCAGGACAGATAATGGTGAAAAATTCACTTCTAATGAATTCAAAACTTATTACATGGACAATGGGATAAGAAGACATCTTACTAATTTCTACACTCCTCATCAAAATGGATTCGTAGAATGAATGAATCACACTTTGTTAGGAATGGCAAGATCCATGTTAAGCTTTAAAAGGTTAAGTTCTACATATTGGGCATAAGTAATCTATACAACTATCTACTTAAGGAACAGATCTCCAACTGCTTGTTTGGACAGAATCACACCTTATGAAGCATGGTTTGGTTTCAGACCTTGAGTTAAACATATTAGATTTTTTAGATCAGTATGTTATTCCTTAGTTCCGAAAGAAAAACGAACTAAGCTTGACTCAAGAAGCTTGAAATCCACAATGATTGGGTATTCTGATGAGAAGAAAGGGTATCGAATTTTGTCCAATGGAAAATTTATTGTGAGCAGGGATGTAGTTATTGATGAAACTGAAAGTAAGAGTGCTGAAGAAATAGAAAGTCTTCTTCAAAAGTTAGAAACTAAAGGAAATCAAAGACAAAGGAAAGTGCCAAATCAACCAAATTCACATAATTGGTATGACCTTGATTTTCCTTCATTTGAAGATGATACATCCAGTCTCGTTACTTCGATAACATCATCTGGGTCTTCCAGTAGTTCATCTGACTCTCCTAGCAACGACAGTTCATCTGACAATGATTCTCCACCTCCAGTATCTTCAACTGATCGACAAACATCAGTTTACATTAATCCAATTTACAATAATGGTAATTCAGATCCCCAAACCAGTGAACATCAACTACCAAAATGGGCAGTTCAACTTTTGAAAGATGTAAGGCCTGATGAGCAAAATAAAACAGGAACAAGGGGATCACACAACAATGAAGGGAATTTTTCCTTGGTAGCAAATGATTTTACTGAACCTTCCACATACAAAGAAGGAGTAAAACATAAAGAATGGCAACAGGCTATGGTTAAGGAATATCAAGCAGTAATTGATAACAACACTTGGAAACTTGTTGATTGTTCTACATGTGTTAAACCCATCGGATGCAAATGGGTTTACAGAATTAAATTCAATCAACATGGCAAAATTGACAAGTATAAAGCACGACTTATGGCTAAAGGTTTTGCGTAGCAGGAAGGCATTGCTTATGAGGAAACTTTTGCTCCTACATCTAAATAGAATACCATCTGATTAACACTTGCATTGGTCGCTCAAAAAGGTTGGAAAGTTCATCAAATGGATGTCAAAAGTGCTTTTCTCAACAATGACTTACAAAAAGATGTATATATGCAACAACCACCAGGTTTTGAAATTGCAGGACAAGAACATAAAGTCTACAAATTAATTAAGGCTTTATATGGGTTAAAGCAAGCTCCCCGAGCTTGGTATACCAAAATGGATGAATACCTTAGGAAGGTTGGTTTTCAACGCAGTGAATCTGATGATACTTTGTATATTCGTCAACAGGGTCCTTATCTGGTGATTCTTATTATGTATGTCGATGATTTGATCATTACATGAAACAATGATGATCATATTGAACAGGTGAAAAAGGAATTACATGCAGGTTTTAAGATGACAGATTTGGGACTCCTTCACTACTATCTTGGCATTGAAGTATTCTAACGTCCACATCATATTTTCATTTCTCAGAGTAAGTATGCAACATAAATTCTTCAGCGGTTTGCAATGTAGGATTGCAAACCATCTCTTACCCCTATGGAGAAAAACTTGAAACTTTCAAAATTTGAAGGGGGGGAATTGGTAGACAATACTATTTATAGATAGTTGATTGGAAGCTTGATTTATTTGACAAACACTCGCCCAGATCTATCTTATGTAGTTAGTATTCTTTCATGTTTTATGCAACAACCACGGGACAGCCAGTGGAATGCAGCCAAAAGAGTTCTTCGATATATCCAAGGAACAAAAGATTTTGGTCTTCTTTACAAAAAGACTAAAAATTTTGTACTTGGTGGATTTTCAGATGCCGACTTTGTTGGAAGTATTGATGATCGAGCATCAACATCAGGCTATTTAATGAACATGGGTACAACAGCAGTGTCTTGGAATTTTAAGAAATAAGCTACAGTGG
>JASDQU010277636.1:1515-12962 GCA_032191745.1 Picea mariana | reverse complement strand
CTTGCACCGAGAAAGACAAACACGACTGCTATCCCAAAAAAATCATCCAAGGACATCGTCAGTCCCATCACTTCTATCACTCCCCTACAGTTCAGAAGGGGCACCCCCGACGTGGGATGAATTTTCGACGAATAATTAATGCCCATTACTATAGAAGAGTTGCCTTCGAATGAGTTTTTCTTCGATAAGAAGAGAAAGGTTGTCTTGAAGCAAGAGCTTTACCGAGAAGTGGGCACAGTGGCCAAAAAATTCAAAATCCTAGCCGATGGGAAGGATATGAAAAAGGAGGAATTTGCCACTCAGATAGCAGGGATGTTGGGGGCTTTTTCTATAGCCAACCAATATTCCATTGGATCTCTAAAGGAGCAGTTAAAGTGGAAGAACCGCTTGATCAGAACGCTGGAGGCTAAGTTGGCTACAGTAGAGGAAAAAGTTAGAGCAGCTAATCAAAAGGAAATTGAGCAGCTCATATCAGATCTCGATCAAACACATCAGTTGGCCCAGACCAGCCGAGCATAGGTAGGCCATCAAGAAGAACTGATAAGGCAGTTGTAGGCAAGGTTGGATTCTGTCAAGAGCCAGGTTATAGATATCGGGATATTCAAATCCCAAGCCATTGAAATCAAAAAAAGGGTGTTAGTAGCTCAACAAGATTTACTTGCTAAAGTGGAGGCCATCCAAAACCATTGCCAGACCATTGAACAAGTACTAGAAGGCATTTCTTTGAGAGAAAGAGAAGCTGGAGCGGCTCGGGTTGCTTTCCAAGAGGCTATTATAGCCACGACAAAAAAAGAAATGGCCAGTAGTTCTAGGATTTCCATCCCAGAGCAAACCAGAGGAAATATCTTGTTGAAGGCTTGGGAGCATAATATATCAGAAAATAGAGAACGAGATAAAGAAATGAGAAATTCTTGTGAAGAAACTTTCGGCTTGATAAATGAAAGTTTGTCGAATCTCGACAGGGAAAGCAGTGCTGGGACACTGGGTCAGATCGATATAGCCAAGCATCTGCTCAATATCAAGGAGAACGAGGAAAAAGAGCAGGCTGAAATATCATAGATACGCCAAACTGATATAATCCAATTGGATAAATGGTTAATAAAACCTAGTGTATAGTTACGTTCTATCATCTCTGAAGACTAACAAGTAGGGGGAAGGTTGCCACAGTTAGTGAAGGATTGTTACACTTTTGAGGCAAACAACCAAACAAAGCCTTCTAGGTTGATAGCCCAGTTGGTGGAGAGGTGCATCACTTGCACCAAGTAGGCAAAGGGGCAGGTTTCCAATGCCAAATAATGACAAGTGTCTGCATGTTCTATTTTTAGAACCCGAAGAGTAAAGAAAGGAAGGTGCTCTACCTGCATGAAGGAGGACAAAGACAAAGAAGTGAAATGCTTAAATTTCCCATTTTGTAACCGAAAACTTCTGGAACAATTGAGATCTGAATGTTTAGAAGTTTGTATAAATATGCATTTTTAAAGGGGAAGAGGGGCTGGACCTTTTTTGGCCGATTGTAATAGTGTTGTTGGGAAAAATACCCTATGGACTAGCAAAATAGAGTTCAGACTTTGCATGCAGATTTGACTGAATAGAAACTACCTTCTACCTAAATCCCTAGATTTAAATCCCTTTTTCTCAATAAATGCATGGAAAGGATCACCTACCTTATTACCGACGTTCGATGTCGATCCTCCGTTCTGCTTGATTACTTGTTTGCGCTGCTCCTTCCAAAGATGACCTGCACTCAAGACAAACAACAACTATGCATGCATGCTACTTCTATACTCAAGGGTTAGAAATCAAACATAAACTAATCAAACCATAGACAGTTCATGAATTGGGACGGGAAAAGCATTTTTTTTATTACTTGAAGTGAGTCAACTTACAAAAGTTGAGATCGGCCACCGCTCCTTGAACCTGATCCTAGGATCCTCTTCTTCTATCCTTCAACTGCTTTGCATTAAATCTCCTTTGACATGAGGAAAGGCTAAAGGGTTGGGACAATGGAATACGTAAATGGGCAGAGTTTCTTCGCTATATTTTTTCCTCCTCCAAATGGTACCCCTACCCTTTCTTTTATAGGCTAGAAGGAGCTAGGGTTTTGGATGAACCCTCGGCCATGCATGGCTGGGAGTTTCAGTTAACTCACCCATAGCTTTTTGTTCCATCGACAACTTTCCTTTTTTCATGCTTTTGTGAGTCAACCAGCGTGTACACGCATGCAGTAATGGGTTAGGGCACGTGGGCCTTTACACAGGAGGATTTTCAAAGAGTTGTTCAGTAGAGTTTTGGCAAAGAAGGGAAATGAGTTGGCATGATGCCAGGTAAGCATATGTGGTGCAATTTAGGGTTATAACAAATGCCCCCTAATGTGTGAGGTCACAAGAGCATCTGATGGCTGAAATACATTACCAATCTTTACTGATGTGTTGAACAATTGAGCCCAAGGATCAGGAACCAGGAGGTGTCGTCTGCAAAATAAAAAATGTCTCACTAAGGTGGGCATACCCATGCTCAGGATAAAATAGAAACATGGATACCAATCAAATACACTGTAGATCTATGTTAAATAACTATAAAGAGTAGCAGCGAACAATACACAGCGGAGCTACATCTCGAAATCAGAAAGATATACATGTAGAGTATCCATCTTCCAGAAGTTGATTCGACCTGACAGCTAGAGATGAGATCTTCAGAGCTCAAGAAACAATTTCAAAATCTTCAAAACTTGGGTAGGAGTGTAATATGAGTGTATGACTGCACTACCCAGATGTCCTCGATGGTTTTTCATTCATTGACATGATAATCTTGATGATCGGATGGAAGGCTTCAATGATTTCAAACAAGGACTTGATTGGGTGTTCGGGATGGTCGGGTATGCGGACAAGAGACATTTTGCAAAGGGGTCAACTTAGGCTTAGTGACAAACTTCCCTTGGACAATAACATGACAAGTGATGCGAATCAGGTAGCATATATGTTAATCATAAGTCTACGAAGTAGGAGGCAATGCAAACTCTCCATATGTTTGGAAGAATAACCAAACGGTGGAGGACACAACTCTATATAGCGAGAAAAGCTTCTTAAGGTCGTACTACATCCCATAGTCTAATGAACAAATGGATAGATGTGCTTTATCCAAAGGTGACTCATTTTGTTGCCAATAAAGAAAATACTTTTCCCATCCTCTTTTTGGGGTATATTTGCTTTTTTTGTTCTTTTCAATAATTTTGGAAAAAGAATAAAGGAATATTACGTTACAATGGAGGAACGAGTATTGCAAATATACAAGCTCAAGACAAAAGGACAAGACTGATGTTCTGGTAAAATGATACTAGGTAAAAATCCTCCGGCAGCCAAAGGTGTTAAGACGCAGAAGCAAACTGTCACAAGTTTGGTGGATAAGGTATGCAAATGCGGTTGATAAAACACACAATGGTAATATCCTTCGATGCAAGTTTAACAAGCCCGAAGAAGGTAAGCTCGGTGGTTTTTCATATTTAGAGAGTCTGAAAAAACATAAAAGGAGACTCCATTGGGGTACCTTTTTCGAAGATAGTCTAGTTGGTTCGAAAAAGGGATAAACTAGCACCGACTAGACATCGATTCAAAACCATTTTAACGAGTGTGACAAGGACAAGATCACTAGGCTATTTTTTCACTTTTAAGGAGTCTGAAAAAAGCTTAACTATGGACTCCATCAGGAATATTCTTCTGGACCAATTTAACAAGTGTGAAAGAATAAGGTCACTCGATGATCTTTTCAATTTTAGGGAGTCTGAAAAGAGCTTAACTATGGACTCCGGAGGGGTTTCTTTTTCATAAGTTTAGTCCCTCAGGCCCGAAAAAGGGATAAAATCATACCTGAGAGTACTCTTCTAAAGAACATAAATTCGATAGAGTATACGTTTGTTCGTACAGTTGATCGTCCAGACCGAGAAAGGGGTAAACTACCACCGAACAAACGTGACTTCAAATTTCAGTTTAACGAGCATGAAAGACCATAAGATCGCTCAACAATCTTTTCATTTTTAGAGGGTCTGAAAAGGGCTTAAAAGGAGACCCGCTTATTTTTTGGGAGTCTTGAGGGTGAGACAAAGAGCGAAGAAGAATCATGAAAATAAGGCTCAAACTCATATTCAAGAAAGACTATAAGGACTCTTGAGCCTACAGTGTTTTAGAGACAGCATGGACACCATAATGCAATCAGGACCTACCTAGGGCATCCATGTTCTGGTAAGCTCTACCGTCAAGTTGCGACACTTCTAAAGAAGATATGATGGTTCTGTGTCACAACCTGATGGGATCGATCCTATAGTAGAGGAAAAAGACAACGAGACACAAAAGTTGAGGTAATAACCTAACCTATATGCTCAAGTTGATTCTTGGAAAAAAAATTATGGACCGTCAAAATTTTCTCAAAACTCAAAAAAGTGTCCCAATACCCAATCAAATCCCTCCCATATAACTCTGGAATCACTCTAAATGGTTTTTGGTATAAAGAAACTGATAAGGGAGGCCAAAAAAGTGACAAAAAGAGGCCAAAAAGTCTATAAATAGAAGTTCACAGCTCATTATCACCATTGCTGATTTGGAAATTGACTCTGGAGCCAAAAGACCCCGTTTGATAAAAATGGTGATTTCGGGAGCTACAGTGGATGAAACGAACTTCCACTTGGACCAAGTAAGTACAAACTCCCTTATATAGCTATTCAATTCTTCAATTTTGTTTTTAAGTTCATTTTTTGGGTGGGCGTCGACCTTAAAAAAGTCGGCCCTAGGTACACACAAGCTGAGTAAAGGTTGCCCACATGGACCCCCCCCCCTTTGTAAAAAAAATAATTAAAAGGAAAGTGATGACCCTCCTGAACCTTGTTGTGTTGGTAGGATGTATGTCTAGTGGAGGGAAAGAGAGCATGAAGTAGTCAGTGAGTTAGCTACGGCAGATCCAAATGTCGTGGCCGTGTTGATGCAATGCGGTTTACTGAAGTTCTTTCTGTGTCCATTTATGCATGCACAACCAAGGCTATTGAATGCCTTGATTGACTATTGGCACCCTGATGTAGAGGCATTTATGCTAGAGGGGCAATCATTGGTGCCCACCACTGAGGATATCTATTTTTTGACTGGCCTCTCAAGGAGAGGGGAACCAGTCAACTTTAGGACGTTTCCTGCGGGACCGAGTAAGATATCGGAACTGATAGCTGAGCACTATGAGGCTGGGACTGATCATGCGAGCTCCCAGGTACCTATCAATAAGATCACTAACCTATTGCTACAGGTGATATTATTACTAATTGGGCAGATTACCGGTTCAGTAGCCTTGCATCAGGCTTCTCGCGCACAGATGAATTGTACAATCTAGTGCTTGAATGCACATATTCTTGACTGGAGTACTACATTACTGGAGTGCATGAAGAGGCAATTGATAGATTGTCGACAACAGACACAAAGGAATTTCAGGTTCAGGATGATCTTGTGTTCATTTTTCTTTGAGATAGTTCCGAGCTTTAGCCCTCGGGAATTAGTACGAGGACATCAGGCCTCATTTCCTGTAGTGTGTAGATGGACAGTATTACTGCCACGACAGGGTGGTGGAAAGACCAATGAGTCCTTCGATGATGCATTCTTTGTGTGGCTGTCATGGTAGATTCCTGTGATCGAGGACTACCCATATGTAGGGATAGATTTTTATAGAGATCCTGAGATACCCGTGCCTCCTGGTGAGGAGTGAGGGGAGATGGGTAAGTCTCCACCTTTGTAGTTTTTTTGTTTTCATACGTAATTTTTATGTCATTTTTATGATATATATCATTTTTTGTATGCCAGTGTATTTGAAAGGTAAATGTTTGTTGTATGCAGATGTGGGACCCATGTGACCTGTCGATTATGCACGGAACAGGCGTCATCCTCAGCCAGAAGCTGCAGCTGTCGCCGCTGGAGGAGCAACAGTGGCAAGGAACCTCCCAGCCGGGGAGGCTGAGAGAGTCCTTAGACGAGTTGAGCGGAACTTCACTGCACTCACTCGCACAGTCCCAATGGCAGAGATAGAGGACTTGCCGCCATCCATGCAGCCTCATGTCGTGGGGGAACCTCGGATGTGGGTCCAATTATTTAGGCGTTTAGCCCATGCTATGGACTATTATAACAGGGCCCATAGGCCCTGAACCTACACTTTTGACGTGCCACGAGCACTTACTTGTATATATTTTTGAGGTCATAAGCCCTGTGACTCATTTATTAGTCCCATTTTTTAGGCGCTTGCATCCATCTATGTACTCTAGTTGTTTTATGATGTTATATATGATTTTTTTGATCTTTTGTGTCTTAAGGATCGCATGTGAAAAAATGTATTTACATGCTTATGTCAAGGCTTTTTAAAATGTGTGCAAGACACCAATCTAAAATTTGATTAGCTAGAGTATCTGTAATTTGGTTTAATATCCTAGGAAGATGAAAATATGTAATATAATCAAAGTTTCGTTCTAAGAGACATACCCTAAGTAATCGTCAGTGTAAAGTTGGATCATGAACCCGGTATACTCTGTTTAGGTGCGACACAACCAGTTGAGTGTTGAGATAGACCCGAAGATGAGAGATACCCAATGACAAGGCGTCACGAAGAAACTCAATAACTGCACTATACTTGGCAACATTATTTGTTGTGTCACCTAAGCATATACCTTCGGAAGATAACAACTGGCCCTGAGGTGTAAATATTACCCAAGCTGCAGAGGCAAGCCTCCGCGTGTGCTGACTAGCACCGTTTGCATACCCAACGAACACCTCAGAATCACTTGAAATTTGCCATATTGATGAAAGATAACATCAATGACACGTCCATAACACTTAAAAGAAACTTAAAAAGTTATAGTACAAAGACTATACATATGTTACAGAAAGTTACCCATAGTGACCTATCTATGAGTAATACTTCTTGAGGTAGAGCCCATTTCTAGGCTCCGCCAAAGCATTCTCTTCAAAATCAACCAAATGATAAGCACCCTTTTTTAATACCTCTTTTATGATGAAGGGTCTGAACCACATGGGTTTAAACTTTCCTGCCCCCAGGGGGTCCTTATCTTGGTCATAGACCAAGACAAGGTCACCCTCAGAGAAAATCTGAGGATGAACGGACCTATCATACTGACACTTGACCTTATGTTTGTGAGCCTCATTGGCCAGGGCCGCATCGCGATGCTGCTCAAGGTGTACTAACTGTTCTTCAAGCGGAGAAGTGTCTGGAAATAATTGTACTGCCAATTTTAGAGATGGGATCTGACATTCGATGGGCAAGACTGCCTCCAACCTGTAAAGGAGTTGAAAAGGTGAGAAACCAGTTGTAGTCTTAACAGATGTTCGGTAAGAACATAATGCCGAGTATAACATCAAATGCCAATTTGACTTGGCTGAGTTGATAGTTTGTTGTAGAATAGTCTTAAGAGTTTTGTTTACAGCTTCCACCTACCCATTGGCTTGGGGGTAGTATGGTGATGAATGCTCCTGCCATAACCCAAGATTTGATGTTAATTCGGTCATCATTTGGTTCTGAAAGTGACTGCCATGGTCAGTGACAATCTCTCTCGAGACGCCGAACATTGCTATGATCTGGTTGAATAAGAAGAGAGCTGCAGTCTCTCCATCATCTTTAAACGTTCGCATAGCTTCGACCCACTTAGTGAAGTAGTCGACAGCTACGATGATATAGCGGTACCCCCTTGCTGACGGGGGTTTGCATGTAGTGTAATCAATCCCCCACTTAGTGAAGGGACCAACTGTGATGACAGAAAACATAAGAGTGGGATGTGCCCTCATCTTCTGAGAGAAGATTTTGCATGGATGGCACTTCTTGACCGATTCGATACAATCTTTGATAAGTGTCGGCCAGAAGTAGCCTACTCGTAGAATCTTTTGGGTTGTTACCAACCCAGATAAATGACCACCACAAGCTCCAGTATGGTAATTTTTGAGCATGATGATGGCCTCCTCATGAGTGAGACATCGATGTTGGATGTATTATACACCTCTCCGATACAATGTATCATCGAGTATGAGATAATTCATAGCCTGATGGCGTATCCGCCGACGCTCGTCACAAGAAGCAGAGGTGGGGAATTTCAAAGTCTGGAGATAGATAAGTATATCTCCAAACCAGGGGTCTGAATATGTAATAAAAAACATATCTCCCTGGATAGGCGATTCCTCAAGCACAACGTCACCTGACTCAACCGGAAGTTCTGAAATAAGCTCTATGAAGACCAATGACTTCTTGGACTTTGCTGAAACGAAGTCTAAGTCAAATTCTTGGAGGATTACTATCCATCTACTGATTTTTCAACCTATAACTCGTCGTGTCAACATTAACTGGAATGGATTCACGATAGAAATGACGGTGGTCTTGCGAAACAGAACATAGTGACGGAACCGTTGAACAGCATGAACTGCTGCCAATGCAAGTTTTTCGATATGAGAATAATTGAGTTCTAGTCCTACAAGGCCTCGACTCAAGTAATAGATCACGTATTCTGAGAACGAATCGTCTTCCTGAACTAAAACCATGCCAATGGTTGACTCTGCGACAGCCAGATATAATAAGAAATATTTGTTATAGTTAGGTGGCCGTAGCAGAGGTGCGGTTGTGAGGGCATGTTTTAATGCGCTGAAAGAGCATTGAGCGGCTTCGTCCCGAAAAAAGGGAACGTCTTTCTTTAGTAAACGTATAAATCCCTTGGTGATTTCGGCATAGTTGGCGATGAAGCGTCGTAAGAAGTTCGCCTTGCCTTGTAGACTCTGAAGTTGTAGGATTGTGTGTTGGGGGGGGCAACTGGATTATTGCCTCCACCTTAAGAGGATCGACCATGATCCCTGTTGTTGATACGATGAAACCTAACAAATGTCCTGATGTTACGCA
Organism: Picea mariana; assembly: GCA_032191745.1. Classification (NCBI taxonomy): domain Eukaryota; kingdom Viridiplantae; phylum Streptophyta; class Pinopsida; order Pinales; family Pinaceae; genus Picea; species Picea mariana. The sequence goes on along the minus strand of JASDQU010277636.1, from coordinate 4,052 downwards.
GAAGCTGCACTTGTTTGGATTCAAGAGAATCATAAAGTAGCGATAGCGTTCGAAGATTAGTCTAAGGTGTGTGGGATGATCCATTCACTTGCGAGAGCGTGATGCTAAATCATCTAGATAGGCCTCGACTATATGCTTGAGGTCATGAAAAGAAAAAGACATGGCCCGATGGAATGTGGTTCCAGCATTTTTAAGGTCAAAAGGCATCTTACAATATGCGAATCTACCCCACGGACAAATGAATGTCATTTTATGTTGGTCTTCAGGTTTGATTTGGATTTCATTATATCCCAAAAAACCATCCATGAAAGAAAAGGCTTCACAGCCGGCACATTCATCAATGATTTGGTCAATGAATGGTGTTGGAAAATTATCTTTGGGACATGCCTTGTTTAAATCATGGAAATCGGTACATACACGAATCGTGCCTTGTTTTTTATTGACCGGCACAGGATTTGACACCCATTGAGTCAAATGGATAGGATAAATAAAACGCGCCTTTAGCAATTTCTCAACCTCAATCTTGATGGTTGCTGCTTTCTTGGAATTAACTGGATGAAATTTTTGTCGAACAAGCTTGGCATCAGGATACGTTGTGATTTCATGTTCAACTATTTTCAGATCGATACCTGGCATCTCCTCATAAGACCAGGCAAAAACGTCACAGAATTCTTTGAAAAGATCCATGTAAATTTGAATCTCTTTGCGGGAGCAATCCTCTCTGACGAAGACATTCTCCACAACGCCAGGGTTTTGAGAGATGTTGATGGGTATAGTTTCAGCGATAGTCGCCATATTGCCCTCAGCATAAATTTCCCGCGTAGCTAAGAGATTGATAGGACACGGCTGATCTCCCATTATGGTAATGATGAATTCTCCTGCTTCGATTCAGCTTAACTCTTGGAGAAAATATGATCTGTGATGAAGATCTTCCCAAGGTTTGTCCAGACTAGTCATTGCTTCGATTATTGCTTCCTCAGAAGGCAAGACTAAGTCTAACGAATCGACGTTAGCGAGAGAACCCTGAGCCCAAATAGGCTCTAGAATTGGATCTAACTCTTGTGCAGGAATCGGATCAAGGTTAGTTGAAGCTTGCTGGACTAAAGAGTATGCTACCTCAGCGGTAGAGAAGGGCATGGACATGCCTGGGTGCCCTGTCTCATCCATCATGGATGATGGGGAAGGAAGAACCCAAGGATCCTCAAAGTAAGTCATGCAGAAAGACAAAACTTGAAAAATCTCAACCTTATGGTGATTAGATATAAATTTGATATCATCGTGAGGAGGTGGGTAATAAAAGGTACCCATCAAGGATGTGCACAAACCAACTCCTACGTTAACGACACCTGGTTGAGGATTATCAATCATCGGGACCGTGGATGCCCCCAAAGCTGGGTCAGGTCTGGAGAGAGACAGTTGATCGATGGTCACTATCTGACCCTCGTGTGGAAATAACAAGACTCAAAAAACTGTAGCAACCACAGCCTGCATAGCATAATTCCAACTCCGTCCTAACAAGAGGTTATAGTCGAGGGGAGCATCAACTACCTCTACTTCGACACACACGGTTTTCCCTCCTAACTGCACGGGGAAAGAAGGAACGATTCCATGTGGTCGGAATGAACGACCATCGAAAGCAGTGAGGAGAGTAGGTGATGGAGACAAAATGAGCTAGCCAATGGCCTTCCAGCATGCTAATGACATAATGCATGTCGAGGCACCCTCGTCAACTACTGTGCAGAAGACATTCCGAGTAAAAGTTTTCATGGGATGAGCCACTACTATCTGAAATTCTATGTGGTAAGGTAGACGAGGTTTTAAGTCAGTTGTATCTAACATGATGGTGCCCAGATTACAAGTCTCACTAGAGCCCAAAGCGGTTAACAAGGCTTTCCTCTTAGCAGGGCAGCTTTGGAGGACCTCAAAATAGACATTGCACAAGGGGTTTGTGATAAATCCTCTACCACAGAGTAATTCTGGGCGGCCCTTGCGTTTGGGTTGTGAGAAGCTTTTTTAAATGCACCCTTTNCAGAAGCACTTGGTTTACTATAGTCGTGCGCTCTAGTTGATATGAAAGCATCACCCCAAATCATATATACGTTCGCGGATGAGGGATTGTTTGGAGGTGGGCAGGTTTCTTGGCTGCCCCCTTCTGTTCTTGTAAAGGCTTGAGTTAGATTTTGACCATGTTGAAAGGGATTAGTCAACACTGCTTGTTGTTGCTGTGTGACAAACTTTTGAGCCTCTGCAAGTCAAGGACAAAGATGGGTCGGGTGGTCTTCCATGCACAAGTTGCACGGATACCTCGCCTTACGTTTTTCCATGTTGTCCCTGCTAGCATTATCAGTGAGTTTTTTATCCCCCTTACCCTTCTTTTGTTGTTTTTTATTCCCTTCAAGCTGTTGGGTGGCCTTTGGGTTAGTTGACTGCACGGTGTGTACTTCTGACATTTGGGTAAGGGGAGTAGCCAAAGCAATAGTTTGGCTAGCCGCTGTGTGTTGTATGGATAACTATTGCAACTATTTTGTCAATTTCTC
>JASDQU010277635.1:0-14906 GCA_032191745.1 Picea mariana | reverse complement strand
AGAATAACATTTTTTATAGTTTTGTATTCTAATGGTAATTGTAAATGGGTTTATATTTAACTTATTTAAAATATAAACACACAACACACATAACATAATTCACTTGTAGGTGCATGTGTCACAGTCACATAAATATAATGTTGTTTTAATGATTTTTTTGTTAACTATAATAATCGATTTCTACTGAGTGCTTCCTAGTGGAAGGTTAACAATTTAGTTTGTAGGTCCATAGGTTGTGGCCTATTTATCTGGTGTGGGATTTAATATTGAATAGGGTTTTATTGATGTATGGCATATCATACGATAGTGGGAAGAGTTCCCCTACATATCTTCCTCAACACTAAAGTAGCAAGTAAATTCCACTTTCAACATAGCATACAACATTCATATAAACAACATACAATATAGAGGTATAGAAGAGATGAGCTAAAACACATATCTTAAACATTTTAGATCTAATAAATGTGTAACTCGAGCATATTTTGAACATAAATAATTCTTAATGACTAGAATTCCCTATCCTAATAGAAGATAAGTGGTGTTTACCCCTTGAAGGGATGGTCATAGATATATTTATACACTAGAATCAAACTATAATGAAGGAGGGCATTCAAATTATTACTCCACCTTATGCATGCAATATTAAGTCCCACTTATTAATGGAATTCTAGTAATGCTTAATGGTTGGAAAATTTGGGTCATATGGAATTAAGTCCCACTTATTAATGGAATTCTACCCATATGATGTTGTGTCGGTGTAGCAATGATGTTGGTACCAACATCAGCCTCTATAGGCACATCCTAGGGATCAAAATCCTTCAAAAAACCCTGCAAAAATAAATATTATATTTTATAAAAGACTTGTAAGAATATAAAAATTAAAATCAATAATAAATAAATTGGATAATTAAAGATATTTCTTATCCCATAGCGATGAATTTTGTCCATCAAGGATTTAACTATTTCCTTTATCTCTTGTGTCGGTGACCGAATCTGAATCAAAGAAGTGAGTTCGATGTTTGATTTTCTTACAAGCTTCCTTATTGTTTGGATTGGGTTGGTGGAGGAATAAATTTTTTCATGAGAAAGATCTTCCTCTACAGGATTTGTTTTAAATAACCAAATATTAAAATAGCATAAAAACATCAGAATAAGTACTCAACACCTTGACAAAGAGATAGTTTCAGATAATAAGCTTCTTCGAAGGGGAAACCTCCTTATACACCACATAAATTTACAAATACAAGATGATTCCAAATGAGAAGGTCTCCTTGGTATATATAGGAGACTAGGAGGTACAATTACAACTAATGGAACCAAGCTGACATAAAAAAAAATAACAATACTAATGTAATATTCCCCAATTAATAGGTAATGTGCCATTGTTTAGGGCTTAGCATACCCCTCCCCTTCAAAACTATTTTATCCGCAATGCTTGAGTAATTTTGGATGCTTCTGTATAAAATACTCATCGTCCCAAGTGGAATATTCAACAGGTAGTTTCTTCCACTTAATGAGATACTCTGAAATGGATCTATTCCTCAACTAGCGAATTCTTGTGTTAGTAATATCTTTAGGCTCCAATATGATTTTTCCTTTCTCATCAAGTTCTGGAAATATAATTTGAATTGTGATCTTGTCACCTATACCCTTCCTTAAGCATGAAACATAGAAAATTGGGTGTACTCGCGAAGATGCAGGCAACTCCAATTTGTATACCATAGTACCAATCCTTTGCAACACCTTACAAGGGCCATAGTAATTTGGTGATAATTTATTATCCTTCTTATCTTAATTTAGGGACATCTATTTGTATGGTTGTAGTCTTAAAAATATCCAATCCCCTACTTCAAAATTTATTTCACTACAATGTTGATATGCTTGTTGTTTTATGCAATTTTGTGCCATGGTCAGGTTCTCCTTTAAGAGTTGGAGAACTTGTTGTTGATGCTCGATGTGATCTTCCACTACTTGAACCTTATATTTATATTTTAGAGAATAAGTGATGGACGATGGGTGATATCCATACAATGCCATAAATGGTGTCATTTTTGTTGCAGTATGAAAGGAAGTGCTTTACCACCATTCTTCCAAGGGTAACCTCTTGAACCATTGTGTTTGTTTATCATAGATAAAGAAATGAAGGTAGCCTTCTAGACATTTGTTCACTATCTCAGTTTGTACATCAAATTGAGGATGATAAGATGAGCAATGAGCCAATTGAGTACCCAAACAACAATATAATTTTGTCTAAAAATGTCGAATGAAGATGGGATATCTGTCACTTACAATAATTTTTGGGCTTCCATGTAGCTTTTGAACTATCTCCATGAATGCGGTGGAAACTGTACTAGCTTTGAAAGGATGAGAGAGTGTACAAAAGTGTGTGTACTTGGTCAGTCTATCAACAATMACCATGAYGACACTCTTTCCTTCAGACTTCGCTATCCRTGTGATGAAATCCATGGAAACCTCCTCCCAATGTTGACTTGGGATGGATAATGGTTGTAAAATACCCGGGGTCTTAATTTTTTCCACCTTAGTTTGTTGGAAAACCAAACATTCTTCCACAAACCTTTGAACATTAGTTTTAAGGACATCCCAAAAAACATTCTTCCTGACCCTGTGGTAGGTTTTCAAAAATCCCGTGTGCCCTCCTACCAAAGAGGTGTGCAATTCCAAGAGTAAATTTTGTTTGAGTTGGGATTTATTACATAAATATAAGTGATATTTGTACCATAGTGAATCATTTTTCCATGTAAATGTATCTATTGCAATGGAATCTTGTTGCAACCTTTGAATGAGAGTCCACACCTTTTCATCATTATTTCATTAATTTATGTCCCTGCACATTTCTTCACCTTCATTAAGATTCCAAGTAGAACTATCTGAAGGCTTATTTGGTGCAGAAGTTCCATTTTTTTGTGGCATGTTGGAAAAGTATCACTATAAGGCAGGAATTCCTAATTGGCTTAGGCATAGTTCCTTGGAGACAAGGGAGTGTCGGGTGCTATAACTCTCTTATATATGTGCGGGCTCCAACAATAGTACTCAGCCAAATATCTTAGGGCACTAACTAAGGAGGCTTGAACATTCCCTTAGCCATACTATCTGACTACCCAAGTACTAGAGAGTGATCTCCTTGAGTGTCGTTCTCGGTCCACTGTAGAAAAAATATTGACGAAAGGTTGACTTGGTAAGTCTCAGGATTATAGGGGTTCTCCCGATATATGCAAGGTACATGGGATATCAGATCCATAGTAGTGTTGTATAATGCGCACCTATTAGAAATAGGTCTTCCGAGATACTCTAGGTACATGGAATAACCACACAGTCCCCAGGTTGTAGCACTGACAACTAACGACAAATCCTATGTTTAGAGACGTTGCAATACGTATGTACCTAAAAGTAACTAAGATTATATAAAACTTATGTGATAGTCCTTTTATCCCACTTTATTATACCTTTTGAATCACCCCAATTGAATCCTATAGTCAAAAGATATGCAAATTTCCAAAAAACAAAAATCCACCTTTTAAACCTTGATTTGGAGGTGGTTCTGCTAGACGATCTTTCTTCTGTTGTATCTCCAAAATTTCGGCCCTTCTAGGTCTAAAATTTCATTTTGTAGTTCTTTGATACATATTCTATGCAATTCCACAGGTATGATAAAAATAGGATGTGCCAAGTTGAATTTATGGTAACTTCGCCACACCTTGCTGATTTTTGGCCCTTCTAGGAGAGAGTAATTGTAAAGCGTTCCAAGAAAACAATATATGATATTTGATTCTGAAAATTGAACCAGAAATACAAAAGAATTTCCACTATCCAATTCAACTATTCTCACTTAATTTGGATACTCACTGAAGAAGATATCATTGTTTTACGCGGAACACTTGTTTGAGACTAGTTAATATGACTAGTCATCTACCCTATCTTACACAGGGTGTCTCTACAAAATTAGGATGACCCAGAATATGAAATTTTTATCACAACTACCTTGATAATTGCTTTGAATATCCTGCAATTTTCAAGTTCTGAAACTTCACATAAAATATTTTATAGAGAAAATTCTGAGATGACTAAATTCGGGATGATTCCATAACCCGTTCTTACACAGGATATATCTCTGAATGTGTAAAGCCTCATGAGATAAAATATTAAACCCAAGTACCTTGATATGTCTGTTAAATACCTTTCAAGGAACTCCTTCTGAAACTTCGTAAAAAAAATGTTATAGTGAAAATTCCAAGGTGTCTCAGATGCAACAGAGAAACCCCAAGACCTTGAGCTCTGATACCAAATGTTAAGAACCAAATATCAAAATAGCATAAAAATATCAGAATAAGTACTCAACGCCTTGAAATAGTTATAATTTAAGATAATAAGCCTCTTTTAGTGGGAGACCTCCTTATACACCACACAAATTTAGAAATACAAGATGATCCCAAATGAAAAGGTTATCTTGGTATATATAGGAGACTAGAAGGTATAATTACAGTTAATGGACCAAATACAACATAAATAAAATAAAAATACAAATTTAATATGCCCAAATTAAGGGGTAATGTGCCACTATTTAGGGCTTAATATTTGTGGACTGTTGGAAGGTCGTTTCCTTCCCCCTATCACCATAGGACAATGGTGTTTCAGAAAATGCAATGTGACTATAAGAATTAGAAAAAATAGAAGAAATTCAAATGTATGTGAAATAAAGTTAGTTCATGAATAGGCATGGGACAAAAATATAAAAAAATGGTTTTGTTGGCCAAATGGATTGAGAGCAAGGGCATAATATCATGGTGCCTGGAAAAATTGACGTAATCATTTTATGTGGTAATTTCCTCCTATCTCATAATTACCCATACATATGACTATCCATTATTATTTCATTGAATTGTATATGAAACCTCAACATACACATATATGCAGCCAAAATAGATTTAAACCTCAACATACACGTTAACCTCACATCCCATATTCTTAGTCATATTTAATCTCTTGCTTTCCCATAAGCTTAAGCCCAATATATATCAGTAAACGAGTCTATGCCACTAAAGATTATGTCAATTCAAGACTTCATCATGACTTTGTTTTAAGGCTTATTATAAAGTTTCCAAATCACCAAAAATAAAAAAATAAAAACCACTCCTATATATTGTTGAGGCTTTGTAGTGCCTTTCTAAATCCATGTTAAGAACTCTGCAATTAATCTTTGATTTCGATCTATCTCCGGTAGTTTTAAGAGTGTGAAGGCATGCATAGATTTAAAATTCATATAAATCATCCATCCACAATTCATGCTAGCCATCAATGCAAGTGGACACATGCATGATAAGGCCCAAGCATATCCATTACTCATTAATATGTTATAATGTAAATATATGCAATGCATGTTCAAATACATGGAGTAAGGATACAAGAGTATCAATGTGGGTTGTTTTAGTATTGGTGGAGGTGACACTTATTGTTAAAGAAACATATTGTTACACATTAATTTTGTCATCCCTATGATCGTTAATGATGTAAACCTATTTATTGCCTTCAGAGGGGTCAATGGCCTGAATTCCTAAAGAAAGAAGGGAGAAGAACTTTTCCTCTGTAAAAACCCTATTTTGGAGGATTTTTGTAGGCTGCTCTATATGTAGGGTGTGGAAATTCTTTATTTCCACACCTTGCTCTATGTCTGGGTTGCGATGTTTCTGTAGGCTGCACTATAGCTAGGGTGAGGCGACCTTCGTACCTGGGAAAAACGAGCATTTTCTCGATGCTTCTAGAAGGAGAAGCTTTCATGGTGAGGTGGCCTCCGAACGGTTTGGATCTTACTCCCTTTCATGATTTAGTGGGATCATCATAACCTCCTCACCTTATACTCTTCATCTTATAAAAGAAGAGGAGCTCTCATGGAGAAATTTAGTTGGATTGAGTTTGAGCTTGGTTAGAGTGGCTTTGAGATTTGCTTTGTCAAGATAGATTGTGAGTAGCTTTCAGATCCATGGTCTCAAAATATTTGGAGAAATAAGTGTGTGGGAAGAAAGGAACTATTGTGAGGAACCTTACAAAATCAAGGCATCCGGTTCTAATCTCTCTTCCTATTATTTAATATAATACAGTGGCATACTTCTTTCCCATATAACTATCTTTATTTTATTACATAATTCCTTGATCATATACAGAGGTTGTCATTCAACATACTTCTACTGCTTCCACTTTGGTTGGTTTGTGTCTCACTACATGATCATCTTCACAAGAGCACCAGAGTGAAACAGGAACAACAAAGACATAAGGAAGCGACATTTAAAGGTATGTCTCTCGTCTTTTGTTTAGTAGTAAATTCGATGATTAGAGCCTAGGGAATGCGCCATGTCCTGTAGTGTTTTGTTCTAAATCTAGGTGGATCTAGGGGGATCGATTTGTGTCCACACTTAATGATTTACCCAAAAACAAAATTGGTGACTCAACTGGGGAACATATTGCTTTCCTAGTTTGTATTTCTTTCTTGCTTTGATTGCTTGGTTTCTGTTTTCTGGGTCACTAGGAGATCCACATTGACTCTCTGACTGTTAAACTTCACTGGAAAACCTTCTTAATTTTTATTTTTTTCCATTTTTGTTTGATTTCTGCACCCTGCTTTGAGGGATAGTGCGACAACTTAGGATTTTTTCACTCTACTTGTTTAGAACAGTGAGAAAACTCCACATCCTACCCATATCTGGCCTACGAAAATCAGGTATTTACGCACTGTGTTAGTCTACAACCTGCGAAAATTGTGAAAATTTTGATTTTTGATGGTTTTTTCCTTACCCAGACCTTAGATTTGGTTTTGGGGTGAATTTTTGGGTTTGATTATGATCTGTTTACAGTCTTCTTGACAGATTTGAAAATTCTTTTAGCAATCTTTTCTTTGTTTGATTTTGGAAGATTTAGTCTCTTGCTTTGAGTGTCTTTCAGTTACAAAGCACTGCCTTTTCTTTAGAATTGTTTGGTGAAAGAACTTATTTTTCTTTTATTGAATAGTTCGTGTTAAAAGAGAAAAATTGTTTGGGTTACTTTGTTTTATATAGATCTGCTATTGCTTTTAGCTATCTCTAAAACAAAAAACTTATAATTTCTTGCTTTATCTTGGTTTGGGGACATCCTTCCATTTGAAATACTGAAATTGCATGATTCTTGGCATTTTTTGGTCTTAAATTCTGAAAATTTTGGGGGGGCCATGAACCATGTATTGGTGTAGAGTCTCTTTGTATCATTTCTTGAAAATATTGATATTGATGATTTTAGTAAAATTTTGAGACATCGTACATTTGCGAATGATAAATGTTTTCTCCTTCTCGTAGCATAGCTTTCATCGAAATGAAAAGATTGCATATTCATCTCTTTTCACAACTTTCAAGTTGGTCAAAACACCATATTGTCCACACCATTTTTCCTTCTGAGTAACGAAAACCCTAAAAATAAAGCACTTATAAAAATTGATTAGACATTTTTATACTTTTTGGTAGCAAACCTACATTAGATTAGTTGTAGGGCTTTGGAATAGATGTGAAAGATAACTTTCCAAAGCTGCAAACGAACATAGAATCTTGAGTTACGGAGTGGTGAAATCCACTTGCTACATTTTTTCCTGGGAATCCCTTCTAACACAAGGGTCAATCATGAGGTCACATTGAGACTAGCAGAGTTACTCACCCTGCTTTGTTGGTCTTGGTGTATATATTGCACGTATTATGGGGGTCGCTTGAAGGTATACCCACAAGGATGAGTGGAAGCCTTTCATGTTGATTTCAGGATAGATACCCTGCCTTTGCGTGTGGATCAAACTGTTGTATGTTTCCCTAGGGATGACTGTTGTAGTTGGTAACCTTAGTGGTCTATCTCTCTAGGTTCTTTACAGGAGGTGACTGTGGAGGTGCAAGTCTTCACGGTACCTAGAATTGACGTTGGCCAAACTCACTCGGGATCCTTGGAGGGTATACCCATGTTTATGTGTGGGATCTTGCACCAGGGAGTAAGTCCGTTAAGTAGGTCGTCAACATAACTTTTCCACCCGCTCTATCTCAGCCCCTTCTTACAGTGTTCTCACGACGTTGGATTTCATCACCAACTAGTGTGCTCATTGTGAGAAGGTTTTGTTTGCTTGCCTGCTTACTAGAGTTTTACCGTGTGTTGTTTGTTTTACCTAGTGTTCTCTAGATTGGATTTTTATTTAATGGCATCAGTTTATGGAATGAATAATGAAGTAACCCCTGCTCCAGGGGAACCGTTTGTTTTTCCTTCTTATGAAAACATTGGTCCTCCTCACATCGCTACTTTGAGCCTTCCAGGTCTCACAATTGGATTATCGGTATGGTTGTTTTCCACTTAGGTAATCCCAAGTGCAGTTAGTGTTGGGGTTAAGCACTTCCCCCCAAGAGCATCAATATCATGTTGATCCTTCACCTTATTCACCAGTAAGATCTTCTTCGCCTTCTTCACTTGCAAGGTCTTCTTCCATTTCATCTTCTTCGCCAAGTGAAAGCTCTAAAGCTAGTAACTCGGTGGATAAGAAGAAGAAGAAAAGGAAGAATAAGAAGAAGAAAAATAAACAAGGATCTACACCTCCAACCACTGTTGGACATGTTGGAAAAAAACTAGTTACTATTAATCCTACTAGGAGTGTTGATGATGTTAAGAACACCCAAATAACCCGTAAGCCCAAGTACCCTTGCAAGCTTTGTAAGGGTAGCCATCCTCTTAAGTATTTCCCTGGTCTAAACAAGGTTTTAGAAGCATGGTCTACACACCCTTGCCAACCCATGTAGTTAGCCTCTGAACAACATGCTAATGACCTCCTGTCAACTAGTCAAAATACTGTTGGGAAGAAGAAAAGTAGAGTCAAGTTCTCGTGCATGTTATGAAAAGGGATTCATCTAACTCACTTTTTCCCTTGTATGGAAGAAGCCTCAAAATTACTGGAATACATTACTGTATCCCAGCCTCAACTTCCAACTGATTATCAGAAGCTTACTTTAGACCCACCTGTAGTTGATGGAATGATCAATATGTCCCCTTCATCGGTCAGTATGGTTGATCATGTAGTTAATATAGTCACGCCCTTAGCTGAACCAGTTGACAAAGTGGTCGATCTGATCCCATCCTCGATCAATCCCACTCTCCCGTTAGAGAGTGCAACCCAAGTGGTCGATCTGATCCCATCCTCGGTTGATCTCGCTCTCCCGTTAAAGAGTGAAACTCAAGTAGTCGATCTGTTTCCACCGGTCGACCCCATTCTCCCATTAGAGAATGCAACCCAAGTGGTTGATCTAATCTCATCATTGATCGATCCTACTCTCTCGCTCGAGGGTAAACCCGATATTTCTCATGTTTTTCTTGTTGATACAGAATCTACCGTGCTCGGGGGTATTTCTCCTTATCCCCTGGAACCCCCTCCAAGTAATGAGACCATCCTTTTTAATTAGGGTGTGCTAATTGGACCTCATATTCCCTCTCACATTCCTTTCTAGATTATAGTACAGGTTTGTGGTCGGGACATTCCTCAGACCCTAATAGATGAAGGTGCATCCATTAGTATTTTGTCCTCTATTGCTTGGCAAGATTTGGGTTGTCCTCAGCTTGCGTCGGTTACATAGAATCTGTTAGATTTTAACAGAAGAACCAGTCAACATTTAGGGACCCTTCCTCAGTTTCTTATAACTTTGGGATGGAAAACTATCTTTATTGATGTCATGGTAGTCCAAGACCCCTTGGATTTTGCTTTACTCCTTGGGCGGTATTATGCCTATGCCATGAAATCTATTGTGTCCACTCTTTTTTGTGTGATATATTTCCCTCACGATGGAAGAATTATTACTATCGATCTACTTTCATTCATCGGCCCTGACTGGATTACGTCCCTAAACGGTTCTTATATGCAGACGGTATCACCCCTGCAACAGGTCAATTATGTGGTGTTGTCTCCCATGTCTTCAGTTGCCGATGCAGATGATCCTCTCGCTATAATCTCACCCCCTTATGACTTGGATCCAGTAGTTGACATGGTAATATATTCGGTAGGGATATTGCATCCTGATCTCTTTACCCCTATCACGACCCTCGACATGTGTTCCTTCCAGCATGTGTTTCTTCAATCGAGTGAAGATCTCTTGGAGGTCATGATTGTGTTTTGTCCCTTGACATGGTGTCCTTCCATAGCAGTGTCCTCTTGGAAGCCGTGATCAAGAAGAGAAGTTGATCATGCTTTTATGATTTCTAGCTCATTAAAAAATGAAACCAACCCTGAGCATGCTTTTCTAATTTCAAGCTCATTAAAAAATGAAACCAGCCTTGATAATGCTTTTTATTTCAAGCTCATTAAAAAATGAAACCAGCTTTGAGCATGGTTTTCTTCTTTCAATCTCATTAAAAAATGAAATCAGTTACAAGGATAGATTTTGCGTATCTGTGGAAACCTCATTAAAAAATCAACCATAAGCCACCAGCATAGTTCATGTTTCTGTGTCAAGCTCGTTAAAAAATGAAACAGAGGTATAGGGATTGAACCTAGATTCTCGAGCAGAGTTCTTATTCGTGTGTCAAGATCATTAAAAAATGAAATAGATTGTTCCCCCTCTCTATTTGAGTCAAGTCCTTCGTCTAGTATTTGAAGCTTATTTTCCTCCTCCTATACTGTTGCACGAATCGAATCTTGGGGGGAAATGATTTTAGCCTCTAGACTTCATGCTGAAGTCATGCCGCTAGTTTCTTAAGCTGGGGGCTAAGTACCAACCATCCCTGGGTAATGCATTGGGAAGTCACAAAAATAGTTTTCTATGGTTCAAGCTTTTGTAAAAATGAAACTAGCTACCTCGAGCATAGTTTCCTCTGGTTCAAGCTTGTGTAAAAATGAAACCAGGTCCAAGAATAGTTTTGTTTTTTTTTAAATCTTACGTAAAAATGAAAACAATATCGAGCTAAGTCTTTGTTCTTTCTCATGCTCGTAAATACATGAGAATAAGTTACCGAGCTTAATCTTTATTCTTTCTCATGCTCATAAATACATGAGAATAAGTTATCGAGCTTAGCCTTTTTTTCTCTCTCGTGCTCGTAAATCAATGAGAATGTAACTGAGTATTCTTTTATCAGTTTTTCAGACTCGTAAAGGTTATACGAAAAAGGAACCCTCTGGAGTTCTCTTTAAGCTATTTTCATACTCTCTAAACATGAAAATATTGTTGAGGGATCTTGTTCTTTTCACGCTCATTAAAGTGTTAGAAAACATGTCTGTTGAGCGGTAATTTATCTCTTTTTCGGTCTCTTCAGACTAAATTACGAAAAAGGAACTGTGAGAGTTCTCTTTAAGTGTTTTTCAGACTCTGTAAACATGAAAAACCCTCGAGTTTTCTTTCCTTGGGCTCATTAAACAAACATTGAAAGGCCCATATGGGACCGAACCACTCCTTCCTAGGATTCATTAAACATACTCCAAGCGACTCATCCAAAGAATGAGCTTACATTCCAAGCATATGTTATCCTCCTCAAGCTTGTGTAAAAATAAAGAGGTACTCACCAGTAATGATGGGGGAGAAAATGGGAAATCCATGTGTCTAAGCTTGTATTCTATGGAATAGTCACCTTTGAACATGACGCCCTTTCAATTGCTTTGTGTCTAGGTTGGGAAAATCCACTTGTCTCTTGATTATACTCCTTTATAAGATTACAAATCAGTCTTTGATCCCTGTTGTTGAGTTAGTGTTTCCAAGACAGTTGTTGTGTCATCAATATGTTCAAAGAGAAGTTCAACCCGGAAATCCTTCTATTTGTGTCAGCCATTTCTATAGACCTTAAGCCTTCTATTGCATCGGCCATCCTTGAGTCAGCCCTGAATCACTCGTCACTCTGATCTACATCAAATCTTTTTACCCGTTTTGTTTCACTGATGGAGGATACGTTAAGGCCTTCTTGTGAGGAGTCTTTTCCTATCGACTTTAACTCATTATCCAGGAATTAGACTTAGAAACTAATTGGTACCTTGGAACTTGCATGCCTTAATGGCAGCTTTCCTCTCTTTTGACAATGGGTTTTCATTATTGACCCCTTATCAGGAGGTTCCACCAAGTGTTTGACCTCAGATCATTGATTCACATTCATTGGATTGTACTAGTGTACCTTGGGAGTCATTGACATTATTGGTGATTTCCCTCGTAGTTGTTAATGATATTCACTAATGACCGGTAATCAAGTGGTTTCTACCATGTTCGACTTCAACACATGTATTCACATGGTTAGATTTGTACTTAGAGTGGTGGAGATGAAGACCCTGAATCTTTTCTCATAGATTCAATTTGCGTTGGAGTATATTCAGTTTGTACTGTTGCATAGTTCCACATTGTATGTCTCATGGCTATGTTTAAATTTGAATCTTTAACACATAGATCCACAGTGTATATTTTGTGGCTATGTTCAGATTTGAGTCATATTGGCATGGATCCACAGTGTATGTTTGGTGGCCATGACCTATATTACTTGACATGGATCTTCGCATGTCAGCATTTATGCTTTGAGTCATCTGTATTCTAAATATGGGAATGCCTACCTCAGTGATGATATATTATTGTGCTGTATTTCCTTGTTTGTTTGTAGGTTTCCGACCGACTGTTCCTTGTTCCCTACACACACTCGATAAAGTATTTCATATATCACTCTATTCTAACTTCATACTTTGGGGGGCTCTCTATTACACATTATTTTCGTCATCCCTAAGATTGTTAATGATGCAAGCCTATTTGTTTCCTTCAAAGGGGTCAGTGGTCTGAATTCCTAAATAAATAAGGGAGAAGAACTTTTCCTCTGTAAAAACCCTATTTTGGAGGATTTCCACAGGCTACTCTATATGTAGGGTGCGGAAATGCTTGATTTTCACACCTTTCTCTATGTCTGGGTTGTAGATTTTCCATAGGCTGCACTATAGCTACGGTGTGGCGGCCTTCATACATGGGAAAAATGAGCATTTTCTCGATGCTTCTAGAAGGAGAAGCTTCCATGGTGAGGTGGGCTTCGAATGGTTTGGATCTTACTCGCTTTCATGATTTAGTGGGATCATCCTAACCGCCTTACCTTATCCTATTCATCTTATAAAAGAAGAGGATATTTCATGGAGAAAGTTAGTTGGATTGAGTTTGATCTTGGTTAGAGTGGCTTTGAGCTTTGCTTTGTCAAGATAGATTGTGAGTAGCTTTCAGATCCATGGTCTCAGAATCCTTGGAGCAATAAGTGTGTGGGAACAAAGGAATTGTTGGGAGGAGCCTTACGACATCAAGGCATCCAGTTGTAATCTCTCTTCCTATTATTTAATATAATACAGTGGCATGCTTCTTTCCCATAGAAATATCTTTATTTTATTGCATAATTCTTTGATCATATGCATAGGTTTTCATTGAGCATACTTCTACTACTTTCACTTTTGTTGGTTTGTGTCTCACTACAGGATAATCTTCACAAGAGCACCGGAGTGAAACAGGAACAACAAAGACATAAAGAAGCGACATTTAAAGGTATGTCTCTCGTCTTTTGTTTAGTATTAAATTCGATGATCAAAGCCTAGGGAAAGCGCCATGTCCTGTCGTGTTTTGTTCTAGATCTAGGTGGATCTAGGGGGATCTATTTGTGTCCGCACTTAATGATTTACCCAATAACACATATACACTTAGATCAATTTATGGTTCAGAAGTTTTGAAATAATATCAAATGAATGCACATAGATTTAATAGAGAATATATATTTGAAGTCGATTCATTACAAGTAGACTTGCATCAAAAGGTGAGAATACCAAGTTGAGGAGACCATTGCAATTTGGAGATCCAATGGGAACAAAAATTGTTATAGCTTTAACAAACCCAACCTTTACAGCATGAATTTTGTTTTTGGGATTCTCATCAACAAATCAGAGTTATATCAAAAGCATTAAAAGGAAGAAGAGTTGTCAGTATCTACAAGTTTCAGGAGCATGTTGTTAGAATGGAAATGTATGGTATAAATTTTATAATCCTTAACAATGGGAGTTCATTGCATGATTTTTTGGAAGAAAACATGTGTATGCATTTTAAAATGTTGGAGAAAAACTCATAAGGAAATCCTACTGTGCAAGCTAGGACACAACAAAGAGATATGAATTTGCATAACATAATTTTTAAGCCACACAACTTGCTCGATGGAACTAATCATTCCTATTATTTAAAAGGACAATGATTACTAGATGGATATAAAGTAGGATTTGGTATATGTTGTAGATGCTACAATAATGAGATGGATGTAAACTAAGATCTAATATATCTTGTAAATGCTACAATAATGAGATTATATGTTCTCAATTTTAAGAACATGTTGGATGAGACTCAAGGTGGAATCCTTATAATAGTATCTATATTCCATATGCTAGGTAGTCCTTACACAAAGTGGCACTTATCTGACAAGACAAAGCAGTTTGAAGAAAAAATCATGTAATAAGACTGAAGATATATGTACAAAATGTGGAGATGGAGGTTTTTTTCTTCTTGGACATGGGTTTCCAACAACCTTCCATAGAGATTGTGTTGGAGAGACATGTCTTATGAAGGGTGATTGGTATTTATTTAATTGTCTATATGTATCTATATTATTTTAGTGGATGATATACTTGTAAAAAAAAACATCAAAATATTTACAAATTTGAGGAGTGATCCTAATGTGGTAGCAAAGAAACGATCAAAATTATCCTTAAATGTCTTTCCATATGAGTTTTTCGTTCTACTTTAGAGGATCATATTGAAGACAATGTATGTTTCTTGTCTTGTCTTGGAAAATATTGATGAGAAGGATGTTGAAACACATGTTAGTGATAATCTTGATATTAAAGTAAATTATAATAATAAAATATAAGATTCATTGATTAC
>JASDQU010277628.1:2329-14296 GCA_032191745.1 Picea mariana | reverse complement strand
TAATCATTGCTCATATATATCTATTGAAGATAGTCTTGGATGCTTATGAAGTACTAACCCACTGCAGAGCACATTCTAGTTTTCTTTGTTTTGTCTCGCAAACAGGTGCATCATCAGTGGAATTCATCCTTTGACTATCTCTTCTTGGGCAGCAATCTGTGAAAGGGGTTTCCTTGACTTAGCCTTTACCCTTTAGCCTTTCTTTAACCCAGATTGCCTTAGGGACATCTCCCTTGGACTTGCCCTCCTGAATAGAAAGAGCTCCCCATCGAGGTGACAGTGGGTGGGGAAGCTCCTGTTACGCCGGTTTCAAGCCCTTGGACCTTTCCTACAAACCGTGCGATAACACAGCCATTTATCATTCATTTTTAAGCATTATTCGTCTCTAATATTGCAATCTAATCTTCATTTTCAAGTTCATATTTTTACAGAATAATTTTTGTTTTATGTACTAACATAAACTAACTTGTTCCAAGTCCTTTTTTAGCATTTTTCAGCAATCAAAGCTTGTTGTTTTATGCAGTTTTTCGCCAGTT
This sequence comes from Picea mariana, assembly GCA_032191745.1. Taxonomy (NCBI): domain Eukaryota; kingdom Viridiplantae; phylum Streptophyta; class Pinopsida; order Pinales; family Pinaceae; genus Picea; species Picea mariana. Next base: position 13,760 of record JASDQU010277628.1, on the reverse strand, counting down.
TAAGGGGGAGTGTTGCCCTTTTTTGCCCCCAAAGAACTCAAGGAAGCATCCAAGAGTTGTGGTGCCAAACCCCCTTCACCCTCCTACTTTCTAAAGAATTATAAGCAGCCCAAGAGAGTCTCTTGGGCTTGCATTCTCTATTTTACTTTCCAAATCTGTAAATTGTAATTTAGTTGTAGCATATTGCCCACACCTTGCATTGTGCTTGGCTTTTCCAACCTTGCAATATCGTGAAGGCTAGTTTAAAAGTTAATTTTCTGTTTTTGTTCAAGATTGTTTGCCCCACTTCTCCCATAAAGAGAAGGTTGAGTGGCTAGTATAGCTTGTTTTATTTCTTGTCAATTTCTTTCACCCACCTTGGCACAAAATCGGTAGGCTTGTCCTCCACATTATGCCATAGTTGTGAGGTTGCTAAATCAATTTATTTTTTCCCACCTTTGTCCTTAAGGCAAAGTTGTGTGGCTAGACATTGTTGTTATTTATTTTCAAAGTTATTTCAATTATTTACTCGCGCCCACACCTTGCATTGTGCTTGGCTTTTCCAACCTTGAAATATTGTGAAGGTTAGCTTAGTTTCATTTTATTGCAAAGTAATCAAATTGGTGCCCCGCCTTCTGCCCCGTATTCCCTCCCCTTGTCACTTTGTGGATCTTGGGTAACTAAGAAAGGGCAAAGGACTGTGTGGCTAGATTAATTAGGCACCCAATCTATTATTGTTTCAACCACCAAAATAGGGTGACTTGGGAGGAGGCTAGAAGGGGTTGAAGTCGAGGACGGTTTCACGGCACTACGTGTCCCTTGTTGAGCGCCCAAGCATTCTGGATTTAACCTGTGGAGCTAGGGAAGAACCATGTTGTTCTTATTATTGAGCACCCAAGACTTCCTTTTGGTTGAAGGAATAAGGACTTGGGGAGTTCACATAGCTTAGGATTGCTGCAATTCACATTTAATCCCCCTAAGTTCAAGAGAGACCTAAAAATCTACTAAAATCAACCTACACACTTTTCACAACATTTGCATTCCGAGTTTTTCTATTTAATTTCAAGCAAATTTACTTTCCAAGCAATTTACTTTTCAAGCAACCTACTTTTCGGCAAATTCCTTTCATGTGAATATTTGTTTTCAAAGCATTCTTTATTTCGAGTATTCTTTATTCATTTGAGGATAATTGTTCTAAGTGTAAAGTTATTTCTCATATTTATTGTGTAGATATTTCATAAAATTGTTTCAATCTTGTAGAGTTATATTTGTTTTTTGTATATTGGAATACTCAATTTTGATAATCTTTAGGCACTAGTCTAATTGTTGTTTTAGAAATAAAGGTTTTCTTGTCATTAAAAGAACTACATATTGCATTTGTTGCTTGTCATTGGGTTGGGTCTCCCTAATTCATAACTTAATTAACTCCTAGAACATAAACAAAACTTCACATAGTTTAATAGGGTCTACCCCCCTTGGCTTCCCTAGGACTGAGCGTAGACGGAAGAAGTCTAGATCGAGGTGACAGTGGGTATAGACTTAGGTTTGTGCCTCCAAGGACACACCAAGTGGGTTGGAGACTTCTCCACGATTGTAGGTGTGTATAAGGATGGAAACATGTTGCATTGAGTGCGAACCTCTCTTATCGCATACAAAAATTCAACCAAAATCCTCAACAAACTTCCCAATATGTGCATGAGAATGTGTTGGCAGCCTGGGAAATTACAACAAGAGAGGATATTTATGTTGAGAGGCAAAGTATGAGTCAAAGTGTTTAAACCAATGTTGTACATAAGCATGACCTCATGTAGTCATCCATACTCCATACCAAAAATGCCTTGGGTTGCTTCTTCTTTATGGAGAGGTACACAAATGTATCCTTTTCTAGGCACTCACGAGTCACAAGACTCCACTTTCCAACGTCTGGTTTCCCAATGGCCAATATGCCACTTGTAAATGTCCCCTTCTCTATTGACAACCTCTCAAGAAAAATCAACATAATGGCTCTTCTCTTAAGCTTATTTGCATTTAGTTTGATTAGATCCTCATCAGAGAAATCATTATCAAAGACCCCAGTTGTGACCTAGGTTTCTTGTTCAAAAGTGATGGGTATCTGTAACATACCCAACTCCCTCACTAGGTTCAGTTACTACTAAATCAAAGAACATATTGATTCAAATGCAGAAAATACATGCAACATGAAATACACAGTCAACATTCAATCATAGAATTAAAATTGTAAATGACATAGTGATCAAAACACTTATCTTTTAAAAATGATTTACACAACTGACTGCAGACGAAGGATGTTCCACCAAGGATATTTTTCTACTCGAATTCTCTCAACGACAGATCACCCCTAAGCTATGTCTATGAATCCACAAGGATGGATAGGCTCCTACAAGTGTTTGCAGTCCACTATAATAGTTCAAAACTCAACAAAACATAGTGACGTGACTCGTGAGTCCTATAGCGATTCCAACCACCCAACCCTCATCCCCATCAGTCTGCACAACCCAAGGGATGAGATTTCCTTCTTTGCACCGTAGTCCTTCAGGAAATCTCCATCCCCTCTAGGGATCCATCATAGACCGATCAGGAATCTCTCTAACGTGGGATCCATGAAATCTAGCTATAATAAAAGTGCTTGTTATCGCACAATTTGTGCTTTGATCAAAGGAAAGGTTAATGAAGAGAAAATTGGAGTAACTTGATGTTATCCTATCACTGTCACCTCAATAAGATGTCTCTTTCTATTTAGGGTTGATGGTCCAGGGGAGACGTCCCCGATGACCTGGGGGTTTGAGAAGGCAAGGTTAAGATGTCTATTAAAAGGTCCCCTCTCACAAGTCACCATTGATCAGAAAGTCCCAGGGTTTTAACCAATGAAGTAGTGAAATATCAAGATGTACCTGCCCAGAACAAAGCAACAAGAAAATATGTCTTTTGCAAGTACAACTTGATGTTAGTACCCCATAAAACCATGGACTTGATCAATAAAACCAATGGCTGATATAATGGTGAAGTAAACAGAATTTTGTAGCAGCAATGTTTAAAAGACAATAACTTCACAATAAATTCCTTAATATAGCTTCAAAATGACCAAGAATAATCACTTATTAACATCAAAATACTAGCATTTGACAAAAGCAAGTAAGGCAATGCATTAATCAACTTTTTCAATTTCTTTTAGATGCTTTTAATGCTGCAAAATATGGCTGTAACTTACTTTAGTAACAGCAGCAACAAAGTTATTAGGTTAGGCTATTCTAATGTTATAAGTGGTTAGTAGAAGGCTTAAGGTGTAGGCGTTGATAGTTGTTTTGGTCAATAACTCAATAGGAAGTCTTAGATTAGTTCCTTTAGGGAAAATGGATTCTATTGGGTGGCAGCAAATGTTGAAGGAAAAGGATGATAGTAGGAGAGCCAAAGACAAGAGAGATTAATAGTTGAAGTGTTGGTAACCCAAGGCTTCAACTACCAAACCCTAGGGGGAAAATAGCTACTAAGGTGTAGGTAACCCTAGGCCTTAGTAGTTTTCCTCCTTCTTTGGTTCAAAGATGAAGCAAATGACGGCTTGGATGAAGCAAAAGTGTTAGGGTGTTGCAATGGCAAGGCCTCTAGCAAAAGCTTCAAGAAAAACCGGCTTCTTGGCAAAATCAAGTAGGTAAAAGCTCTTAAAGCAAGGACAATAACATGTGCTTGGCTTCCTAGGGTTTTAGACTAGCAATTTCATAATCTTAATTTAAATGAAAGATAAACATAACCATAACCATTCAATTAAGAAGAATTGCAGAAATCTTACTTACATTCATCAAGAATCATCAAGCAAAACCCTAGTTGAACACTTCCACCAAGAAAATTGCCAAAATAGTCCAAAATTAGCCTCCTTCAACAAGTACACCTAAAATTTCAGCCAATAAACCCTAAGTAGGGCGCAAATTTCAAACCTCATTAAGTGTGAGTGAAAGATGATGAAAAATACAAGGGCAAAAACCCTTATTTATACAATATCAATGACAAGAATTAGGTCAAAAAGGCCGACATGGCCAGTTACATGTAATATCTAGTTTTTACATTAAATGACATAATAAAACCCTAAATCAAGCAAAAAAGGTGACGTCGTGCCCTTTTAGGGTGACGTTAGGCCTTTTTAGGGCAACGTTGGCCTCCAAGAGAAAAACGTTAGGCCTCCTTGGGCCTCTCGATCAAACCACACATGCCACTTGGCATAAAACTGCCTCCAAAGTGTCCAAAATGCTGGGTGACATCATGGGTCACATGGATGACATCATGGGCCTTCCAAGGCCTACATCATGGTGAGAAGGGAAAGAACCCCTGGGTCTAGGCCTGCCAGGCTATTTCTGGTGGAACGTCCTCCTCTCTCTCCGGTGCAAACCTATGATCTGTCTCTGCCCCTGGCTAGGGTCTCAACATCCATCTAGTGGGATTTTAGCCCTATGTAGGTCCGAACTAATCATCTCCCCATGTGTACCTGTCCGTTGGGTGTGGCCCTACAACAACAACAAGTACGCCCTCCATGGGCTCATAAGTCAGGGATCATAGCAATGTCAATCACATCTAATAATCAAGTTATTTAAACATGTACATGAAACCCCCTTTCCCAGACAAGTTATCAAAGACGTTATGCTATTCTACAAGCCAAGTTAGGGACGCTACGATGTCCTATTGGGCTAGTGCTCATTGGATGTGGGATGTTTCCCAGTGAAGACAAATCCAGGCCATGTAAGTGAGTGAGGTGGTGTAGGGATGTCTGAGCAATGGGTGCAACGATGAGAGGGGAATGTATGGCTTACCTGTGGCTGCCTCTGAAGAGGGTGAGTTGCACCTTGTCATGGATGCACTGTTTCCAAGCCCATTCAATGTCTTTTATCTTTTTATCTTATTGTTTTTTCTTTCAAGAGACTAGTTAGGGGACACTGCCCTGGCGTGGTGACCAGTGGTGACAATGTTACCCACAAGCATTTCACGGAGATGAGAAGGATGGCTCGTGATGAGACCCCCTTTCTCTTGGCTATGCCACCAAGAGCCACTACCCTGGTGTGGTGACCAGCTGAATGGTAGTGTCATACCGCTACATACTCATGGACCTAATAGGCTGGCTCGCGATGAGACCCCCTATCCTCCAACTAGGTCTTGATTTTATTATTTTTATGGGTCCCTTTGTTTCTTGCCGAGAAGCCTTTTATTGCTTTCTCAGGGATCCCTAGACGAAGCATTTGAAGGTTTTTGTTCTTTTGGCTTTTAGCTTTTGCCAACTAGTTTTACCCTCTGGGCCTTTAGCCCCTTCTTCCCAAAAGGCAAGGTACAACCCTTTGCTAGCTTGGTAAACCCAATGCCCAAACCAATGTATGGGATGAATGAGAGGGAATAAGATGAAAAGTGGTAAGTATGGTGGGGACGGACGATGACCCTTCAATGAACCCACCCAATGGCAACTCAAACCATATGGGAATCAACTTACTAGGGCATCCTGTCATTCCCCCTGGGTGTGGACAAGTGGAAATGCATAAGGTCCAATCACACGTTAGAAGTAAAAAGAATTAAATGCACATATTCAAATGTTTTGAGAATCAGAGTGACACATACCATGATACCCGGACTCATTACCTCATGGAACAAGACCTACAGTTGCTGAAGGACTAGGCTGATGGGATGGATGTTGATGCTGCTGACAAGGTGGAGGCATTGAAGAAGAAATATGGGCCCTCCAAGGCGAGGCTCAAGTCAATATGCCTCTCGGTACTCCATGTCTAGGGCCTGTGGGCCTCGAGACATAATCTCCTTAGTTATCCCTAAGATAAGGGATAACAATGCTCATAGAGAATTTACAAATGATCTTTGGGTAATTTATCACCAGAAAATCACTCACAAGCATAACAACCTCATTCTAAGGATAATTACCAGCTTTAGCAAGTTTCCTTCAGTACATAGTATGTTTGTCCACTCTTTTTCAACACTCGGCTCTAGTTTTCCTCACTTCTTGCTAACTGTAAAAAATACTCTTCTTCCTACTCGAATTTCCTCTTCCCCAATGCTTCCTTGACTCTTAGTCTTCCCCCAAGGATGATTACACTCAATCCATGTTGTCATAAATGAGTGGTTTGACTTCCTCACCCAACTCACATGAATTCAATGATTGAGTGTTGAATAAGTCAAAGGGATAAACATCTAAATGACAAACTGAGTAATAAAGGTGGATTAAGACTCAAAGTATATGGAAACCCCCTCAAAACCCCCATTAAGCCCCATCTCTTATGGAATCATAGGCCCCCATTACTCTGGTCCCTACTCATCTACAACCGACGTTGTATTTCATTGTATTATTTTTCAATGTACAATGTTTACATATTGCATCACTTGGCCCTTGGGCATTCATAATTTTTACAATTATATAATGCTACATCGAGGATCGGAACTAGGGTGTTACAGGTTATCTACTATGTCAATAAGTGAACATTGCACCACTTTTACATTCTTCATGGCTTATGGGGACATATTCCCCATTCCAATAATTGTTCACCAAGGTTTGTAAATAAAAACTTGTCACCTTATTACCTATTGAAGATATGTTGGTTAAACAGGAAACATCTTGCCATTGGGTTGTCTTCTCTATCAATAAGAGGGGCTATCCAAGCCACCAAAGTGCACATTGCACCACTTTTACATTCTTCATGTCTTGTGAGGATCCCCATTCCAATAATTGTTCAACAAGGTTCGTAAATAAAAACTAGTCACCTTATTACCTATTGAAGATAAGCTTTCCTTATTTGTGTCCCCAAGTCAATTTTAAGGGAGGATGTTGGAGATATGTTGTCTAAGTTGGACTTGTGACCCTAATGGAACATAAATGTCAATCATTAAACACCTTTAATGGTCCATTGTGGACAACATTTGTGTTAGTGGGTGCCCAGGAACACTAATGTGGTCCACAATGGACCAATACGGGTATTTAATGAATGAAATTTACGGTCCATTCAGGCCACAGGTTGAGCTTATCCAACATATCTCTAACAGCCTCCTTTAAAATTGACTTGGGAAGACAAATAAAGAAAGTTGGCATAAATTATATTTGACCAAGTGTTACATTTGAATGTTACCCTCCTTCTAAGTTGTATTGTTATTGTTGGGTTTCGAAGTCTTAGAGTTCTCTTGATGAAAAAGATCTCAATCTTTGATTAAATATTTGGGCAAAAGACATGCAAAACCACTACCATAGAGGTTAAAATAGAGCACGGTTTGAACATGAACTGAACTTCCATAGAAGAGTTGGATCTTTGAGGGAGTTGTCTTTAAATGCCCACTTCTACACACACGATAAATGGGTTGCATTGAGTATGAACCTATCTCATTGTATACAAAAACTCAACTGAAATCATAAACAAACTTCCCAATTGTGCATGAAATTGTGTTGGCAGCCTAGGAAATTCCACCAAGAGAGGATATTTATGCTGAGAGGCAAAGTATGATTCAAAGTGTTTAGACCAATGTTATACATAAGCATGACCTCATGTAATCATCCATACTCCATTCCAAAAAATTCCTTGTGTTGCTTCTTCTTTATGGAGAGCTACACAAATGTATCATTTTCCAAGCACTCACAAGGACTCCACTTTCCAACCTCTTGTTTCCCAATGATCAACATGGCACGTGTAATTGTCCCCTTCTCCATTGAAACTAGGGAAGACCAACTCTTTAATCCACAACCTCCTTTTTTTTAATTTCTAAATTCAAAATGGATGGCATGAAGTGTCCAAACATTATGCTTATAATTTCTGGAATCCATAGTCCACTCAAGGTATAAAAGAACAAAAGAAGAAATGGCACTGCATTTTTCAACCCAACAAGTATTAACTTTAGACAACAACTTGAATCATTGAACTACCATGTTGCAGGTTTATTAAAGGAGAAAAAAACTAGCTGGGTTGATTGAGTGTGAGACATATGAGAAGAGTGCTTAAAATCTAGGAGACATCAGCTTTTGTAGGGGCAACTTTGCATCCTGATGGCTCTACAATATAAAAACAACACTCCACTTCTCAATTTTATCCTCACAACATAAAAAATTACCCTGCTCATCCTTAGCTCCATTATAAAATTGATATTGCTGAAGCATCAACTGTCAAATCAACTTAAACAGGTTGACCGCCAGTCCAAGGATTCATTGCTATTATTTTCTGCCTGTTATCCCCCACTTTTAGGTATAACTAGGAGATCATGTCTCGAGGCCCACAGGTCCTAGACATGGAGTACCGAGAGCAGGATTGACTTTAACATGGCACTGGAGGGCCCACCTTTTCTTTCTTACAACATCTTTATCTTGTCAGCAGCAGCAGCATCCATCACCATCGGCTTGGTCCTGTATCAGAGATGGTTCTTGCTCCATGAGGTAATTAGTCCAGGCATCATGGTATGTGTCACTTTGATCATCAAAACCATTGAATGTATGCATCTGATTCCTTTTATTTCTAACAACTGCTTGGATCTTACACTTGCCCACTTGACCATGTTTGGGGGGGATTGATAGGGTGACCTAGCAAGCCTGTGTCTGTAGGTTTTGGTTTGCCACTGGGGGGATTTTTGAAAATCCATCATCCGCTCCCATCATAGCTCCATTATTTTCATCTTGTTTCCCGCTCGCTTATCCCATCCCACTTGTCTGGGCACTGGGTTGACCTATTTTTTAGGACTACACCTTATCTCGTGGGAAGAAGGGGCTAAAGGCCCAGAAGGTAAAAGCAAGCTAGTAAAAGATAAAAGCCTAAAAATAAAACCTCGAGATGCTTCTCCCAAGGATCCCCGAGAAAGAAATAAAAGGATTCTCAGCAAGAAACAAGAGGGACCCGGAAAAGTGATAAAACAAGACCTAACCAGGGGATAGGGGGTCTCATCACGAGCTAGCCTATTAGGTCCATGGGTACCTAGCAGTATGACATTGCCACCAACTGGTTACCATGCCAGGGCAGTGACTCTTGGTTGCATGACCAAGGGAAAGGGGCTATCATCACGAGCCAACCTTCTCATCTTTGTGAAAGTACTTGTGGGTAATGCTGTCACCAGTGGTCACCACGCCAGGGCAGTGTCCCCTGATTATCTCTTGAACAAAAAGAAAAAACAATAAAAGAATAAAAAGAATAAGAATAAAAGGCAAGAATGGGCTTGGAAAGAATGCATCCATGACAGGTACAGCTCGCCTTCTACAAAGGCACCCACAGGTAACGTCTCTTGTCCTTGACCCTCATTGCACCCAGATTGCTTGGACATCCCCTGACCACATCACCCACTTATATGGCTTGGATGAGGTCTTTTCCGGGAACTTTCCTTTTCCAATGGGCACTAGCCCAATAGGACGCCTTGTCCTTTCCTCCAGACTTGTATTGTAGGATTATGTAATGTCTTTGAGCTGTTAACTGATGTATTAGGGATTTTATGCACATGTTTAATAATATTGATGATGAGATGTGGTTGACATTGCTATGATCCCTGTGACTGATGAGCCCATGGAGGGCATAGGTATTGATGTGCAGGACCATGCCCGATGGATAGGTACCATTTTGGATCGGTACACATGGGGAGATGATCAGTTCGGACCTCCATGGGGATGAAGAGCCCATCAGGTGGATGCTAAGACCCCATCAGGGGGGAGAGACGGGACAGAGATGGACCGGGGGCTTTGCACCAGGGAAGAAGAGAATGTTCCACCAGAGGCACTTTGGTAGAGCTTGACCTAGGGGATTGACCCTCTTTCAGTGGAACGTTGGCCTTGGAAGGCCTGGAACATCACCCTTGATGACCATGACGTCATCCAACCTATTGGACGTCTTGGGACGCAGACTAGTCATTATTGGCACGTGTGGCATGATGGAGAAGCCCAAGGAGGGCTAACGTTTTGCTCCAGGATGCTTCATTTGCCCTAGAAGGGGCTAACGTCCCCCTTAGAGGGGCTTCTTATCTCTTTTCAGCTTGATTAGGGTTTTAATTTAACATTTTAATGTAAAACAGTATGATTTTAGTATTTTGGCCTTGTCAGTGTTTTACATGACCTAAAATGTAAATTTAGGTCATGATACTGTATAAATGAAGGATTTTCACCTTCATTTTATCATCACAACTTACCCACTCCATCAGGAGGTCTAAAATTTGCGCCCTCTCTTGGGTTATTGGCTGATTTAGTGATGCGCACTTGTTGAAGGAGAAATATTTTGGCATGTTTTGGCATTTCTCTTAATGGAAGGTGTTACAACTAGGGTTTGCATTGCTTCTTCTTGGTGAATTGTAAGTATTTTTCTGCAAAACTTCTTGAATGAATGGTTGTAGTTTAATTTCTTGCATATATTTATATTTTTGCTAAATAAGCCCTAGGTGACAAGCACACAAGTAGGTCCTTGTCTCATGTCCCCATTGAGAGAGATTTTTCAGCTTGTTATTACGTAGTTTGTAGCTAGGAGAAAAGGCTATAAGATAGAAGGCCAAACTGGCATAACAGGAACCAATCCCACCCAATGTCACCACAATGGGATGGTTCTTTCTCTTTAGGGAGGTTAGGCCCAAGGGAGACATCCCCGGTGACCTGGGGTTTTGAAGAGGCAAGAGGCTAATAAGACAAAGATAAAAAAATTCCCCCTCACAAGTCACCACCAAACAGATAATCCCGGCTAAACAGCCAATAATGAAGTAAAACCCCCAATGAAGTGTACCTGCCTGGAACAAAGCAACAACAAATTGATATATGCAAGCTATATTTCAATGGGTTAGTACTTCATGCAAATGGATGATTATCTGAATAATATATAAGCAATATGTCAATAAATGTTGACGAAATCAATGTTTATCAATAGCAAATAAGATTTATAACACTTCACCAATAAATATTGGAACAATGTGGAATTCAATGTAACCAATCAACACATCATCTAATAAATGCTTTACATCACCATTCAATTGCTCAAAAGACAAAAACGTTGTTGCATCAATGATATAATAGCCAAGGATGACGTCAACACTTAGGGTTAGTAGGTTAGTCTATGCTAGGGTTAGTAGTTACGGTTTTAATTCAAAGGTTTTGAGAGTGTTGTAATCAAGTTTCACTTCAACGCTGGAGGGATTTAGATCAGTGCCTTAGGGTTTAATGGAGTCAAAAGTGAAGGATGCAAGAGTTGAAGGAGGCAAAGATTTAATGGACTAGAGGGAAGAGTTTTGAGGTGCTGCTAAAGCAAGGCCTCAAAATCAAAACCCTAGGGGAGAGAGGCTCACTCCGGTGTTGCTAAAGCAAGGCCTCGTGCTCTCTCCTCCTCCTTGGCAAAACGGCTAGCTCAAGAATAAAGCATAAAACCAAAACAAGAGGGTTTGAATAGACAAGGTGTTGCTACAGCAAGGCCTTTCAACAAACCCTAGAAAGAGTACGGCCCTAGTGTAGAAGACCTAGGCCAGA